>ONZH01010869.1:0-205321 GCA_900303285.1 Rhinella marina | reverse complement strand
AAACACCACATAATGTTATTTGTACGCAGCTTCGTCAAATAGATTTGTATTCCTTCGTGGAATCTTGTGAAAACTTAAACGAATATTCGGCAAAGCAAATTTTGGATGATTCGCTCATCTCTAGTAGATACTAATGTATTGTGATTGTCCATACTGCTTCCTTAGTGCTTGCACACTACAGGAAAAAAGTGCTTGACTACCCACAGTCCCAGCCACCACAGAGACCGGTGCTTTTCTCTATAGTGTGCAAGCACGACCACCACTGATGGATTGCAGGGTGGTCATAACCATGGAAAAAAGCAATGTATGTGTGATGGAAAAATGAATCCAGCCAGCAAAGGAAGCAATATGGACAATAACAATACATTAGTAAGTGCCTTGTATTAACTTTCTCTACATGATAAATGCTACTTACTGAAGTGAGACGACCCCTTTAAGTCTCCCCTGTCACAGCTTTCGTACGTGTCCCTCTGACCCCAGGGGACGTCATTACGTGGTGCACAGTCAGTGGAGTCCAGTGATTAGTTTCAGTATACAGTCGTCACTCAGTGTCCAGCCGTATAATGAGCGGACTTGGGATTTGAATCCGCTATCGACTCAACGCATATGGATCTTTTGTGTATGATTTAACCATTTATGGCCTGTTGAATATAGAAAATGATAATTAAGTAATATGTAATAATTCTATTTACACCTAACGAGCGGACGAGCCTCCATATAGAGGGGTTTGCTATGATGTTTATTAAGGAACACCACGTGAATCATTTTCTGCAGGTCTATCAGGCCTAACCCGCAATATGATTATAGGGGCAGCCATCTTGCCTGATATGTGACGCTGTATCCACATGGGCAGAAGGAGCTTGTAGATCGGAGCTTATTAAGTTGTATGGGAGTGTTGTGGGCATGCTCTGTGACTTGTGCAGGGAGGGGGAGGAGATAAGCCTATTGAGAATGGTGGACCCTTTGTACTGTATATTACCTTTCATTGTAACCTTGCCTGGGATGATAATGAGATGACTGCTGAGAATTAATCTCTACAAAACAGGAAGCGTCAGATGATTGTGAGGCTCAGAGGAAAAACTACAAGATTTCAGGATTTTGATTTAATAAAGACAGTAACAAACTAAAGTAAAAAAAAAAATGAAAATAATACCTGATTTTTTTCAAAATTCTGATGTTATTGGACACAAGAAGTGCAATAGAAACATTTTCTGGTAGGAGAACAGGACTGATGACTAAGGATGAGCGAAGCTTACAAAAATTCGATGCGACTGCTTCACCGAAATTCACAAAGAAATCGGCTTCGTGACGAATCAGTGTACGAATCTTTTTAAGTAGTGGGCGCAATGACTGGGAACGGCTAGGCTCCGCCCCCCCACCGTCATTAAACCCCTCCGATGCCGCGTTCAATGCTGATCCCGGCATCTGAGAATAATACTGAGGGCTTTCAGGGGTTAAACCATTGAAAAAGTAATAATACTCACCTCATCCATTTGAGCGCCAAGAGGCTGCCGCGGCCATGGTGATTGAGGATCCCGCGTGAAGTCCCTGCCGTGGCTGGCCATCAATCAAGATGGCCACGGCAGCCTCTTCGCACTCTAATGGATGAGAGGAGTATGATTTTTTTTTTTTTACAGCCATTTTAGGAAAAATTCATTACCACGAAGCACAAGGAAATTCGACTTCCCTGCAAATCAAATTTTCCCTGAAATTTGGATCAAAGTCCACTTCAGATTCTTCGATTTACTCAACCCTACTGATGAGACATAGCATCAAATGGACAAAAATCTACGTAAAAACATCCTAAATAGCAGTAACATGGACAAAATAAAAACTGCATCTAAACAGTAGGTCATTTTCTGATGACACTTTCACAGAGTATGCGGCCCCTTTAAATGGTGGAAGTAGATATCAGGCAAAAATAGTCCCCTTTAAATGTGGCCATAGGTATGACTGCGCCCTATGACCTCAGTAAATATGACCGTGCTATGACCGCTTTACACAGTGAAACGTATTGTAAGGTTCATGTTGAAGATTTGCTTAACATGTTTATATATCAGGAAAAAGTGAGTCATGTCTGGAACTGGAGAGAAAGGACATTTGGCTGGGTGCCTCATCGCCTCGCCTCCTCCGTGCCCATTGTGCCAGGCATAAGGATGGCACAAGGATATGTATATAGGCAAAAATGCTGCAAAGTATGAATGTTTTCAAATATAGAAGTGTTAATTTTATCAATTAACAAAATGCAAAGTGAATGAAGAAAAGAGAAACCTAAATCCAATCTGGCGTGACTGCCCTTTGCCTTCAGCCTCAGTTCTTCTCGGTAGACTTGCAGATTTGAAGGAACTCAGCAGGGAGATTTTTCCAAACATCTTGGAGAACTAACTCCAGATCTCCTGAGGATATAGGCTTGCTCAGATCCTACTTTCTCTTCATGTAATCCGGGGCAGATTGGATGATGTTGAGATCAGGGCTCTGTAGAGGTCATATCTTCTCTTCCAAAACCAGGAACAGTAGTGACAGGGTATTGTGAGGTATGAACTATTTTTGGAGAACTAACCCCAGATCTCCTGAGGATGTATGTTTGCTCAGATCCTTTTTTCTCTTCATGTAATCTGGGTCAGATTGGATGATGTTGAGATCAGGGCTCTGTGGTGGCCATGTCTTCTTTTCCAAGACCAGGAACAGTAGTGACAGGGTATGGTGAGGTATAAGCTATTTTTGGGGAACTAACCCCAGATCTCCTGTGGATGTAGGCTTGCTCAGATCCTTCTTTCTCTTCATGTAATCCGGGGCAGACTGGATGATGTTGAGATCAGGGCTCTATGGGGGCCATATTTTCTGTTCCAAGACCAGAAACAGTAGTGACAGGGTACGGTGAGGTATGAGCTATTTTTGGAGAACTAACCCCAGATCTGCTCTGGATGTAAGCTTGCTCAGATCCTTCTTTCTCTTCATGTAATCCGGGGCAGATTGGATGATGTTGAGATCAGGGCTCTGTGGGGGCTAGATCTTCTCTTCCAATACCAGAAACAGTAGTGACAGGGTACGGTGAGGTATAAGCTATTTTTTAACCATGACCATTCAAAATCTTTTTTTTTCTCCTGAAATACCTCATTAAGAATATCATACAGTATACGCAACTTGTAAATGACTCAGGTCCCTCTTGAAACAAGGAAGTGTGACCTTCCTCAGGGGCTATATTTCAGGAGCGCCACTATCTCTGGAACACAATGTGAAATTTTCTTCTATGTGACGCAAGCAGGGCCATGTTATCTAAGGTATAACATAAGCTTTTATAGGCATCCGGAGTCTGTTGTAATCATGTACTATTACTCACACCAGATCTTCTACATGAATTCAGACCTCATACAGTACATAACACTAAACACTAGATACACACTACAGCACTCCACTAGCAAGCATCCTACAGCTCCCATATGTCTCCAGTGTACCCCCACATCACTAACAGTAAAGACTGCTTCTCATGTCCTCTCTTTCTTCTCTTGCTCCCCATGTCCTTCTCACAGATTGCTCCCCATGCCTCTCTCACAGACTGCTCCCCATGCCTCCTTTCTTAAGTACTGCTCCGTATAGTTCCCTCTTTCTCCCACACTGCTCCTCAAGCCACCCAATTTCTCACACTCAGTGCTCCTCATGCCGCTCTCCCACAGACTGCTCCCCATGTCCTCTCGTTTTCATATGACTCCCCATGTCCCTCTTTCTCACATTCACTGCTCCCCATGCCCTTCTCACAGCCTGCTCCCCATGTCCCTCTTTCTTACACTCTTTCTCTTCCTGCTCCCCATACTCTTCTTATAGATTGCTTCCCATGCCCCTCTCCTACAGACTGCTCCCCATGTGCTCTCCATTTTATAAGGCTCCCCATGTCCCGCGTTCTCACACTCACTGCTCCCCATGCCCTGCTCACAGACTGCTCCCCATGTCCCTCTTTCTCACAGTCTTTCTTTTCTTGCTCCCCATGCCCTCAAAAGCCTCAAAAGCAGGGGCAGATTGGGAACTTAAAGTGCCCTGGAAAAAATACTAAAAAAGGCCCCGTTTTGTAGTTACAGTAGGTCCAAATTGATGGAAGGCAGGGCCACCAATACCATATTGTGGCCCATTATACCACCCCAACAGAGCCAAATACCACAGTCCATCACAAAATACATCCCCAAAAACTTCCACTGGACGGCCGTGAGGAGGGCTCAGACTGCCCCCTGGACATCGGACCACCGGGAAACTTCCTTGTAAGGTCTATGGCCAATCCGTCCCTGCTCGAAAGGGCCCTCTACTGAAAATGAAAATGAAGTTTTCGAGGAGAAAGCGATTCCCCGGCCGGGGGACATCACGCACACATAGAGTTGGTGTACAATAGAGCCCGGATTTCCCCTTTCTCAGTGTTAATCTAATATATAAAGTTGAGTGTATGTGTGTGTGTGTATGTCCGCTAAAGGAATCCGCACCGTCACAGCTACAATCACGAAATTTGGCACACAGGCACATCAGGTGTCCGGGAAGGTTTTAGAACGGGTCTCAGCTCTCCAGGACGTACCGTTCCTGAGATATTCCCAAAAAATGCATTAGCCAATAGAAGCCTGGTCACATAACCCTTATCAGCCAATAGAAGCTCACAGGCAGTTAGTCTCCACACACACCAGGTTTCCATAACAGCCTAGCCAGTTCACTGCGGTAGGTCTGCTTTAAAGGGGCAGAGCGTTGTGGATGACACTGTTAAAGGAGTATTCCGGTTACCATAAATATACTTTATGTTTTAGACTAACTCATCATCAATCATTACCTCATATAATGTAAATTTTACATATTTACCATTCAGTAGTAATAAAAGATGTTTTCTTCAACTGCTACCCACTGTGTTTCCTCCTAAATTACTATAGCATCGACCTGTAATTCAGGCCACCCTCAAAAGAGGGACTTAAAAGCCCCACCCCCAGGTCCCACTAAATCACGCCCCCGACTCAGTCAGGCCACGCCCCTTCCACTCCACATCTGACCGGGGTTGAAAAAATGAAGGTAAAAATCAACTTCTGTCAGCTGCAGGGGAGGGAGGGAGGGTGAATTTCTGCCTGCAGCTCATGCTCAGACTGCACAGTGCTGCTGTCTGAGAGTGAGCTGTTTAAAAGGACATCCCTTTCAGGGAGTCTGAAATCCAGACTGTTCAGCCTAAAACCAGACCTCTGGCCACCCTAGGGGCAGGCTGATGTTAGGGTGGCCAGATGTCCGGCTTTAGCCTGGACAGTCCGGTTTTCTGGCTTCCTGTCCTCCATCCGGCACAGTGCCTGGACGGACGTAGGGATGTCCACCCTTTCAGTAGCTCACGCTCAGACAGCTTCTCCTCAGTGTCTTCATCGAGCCAGAGGGCGTGGCCTCAAGTTTAGGTGAGGTCCGGCTTTCTGGGCTGAAGACAGTGGCCACCCTAGCTGCTGTGGAGGTCACAGTTAAAGGGGAGGGCGCTGTGGATGTTTGTGTTAAGGGGCGGGCTGCTGTGGAGGTCACTGTTAAAGGGACGGGCACTGTAGAGGTCACTCTCAATATCTTTTAACAACACACACAAACATTAAATGAAATAGATTAAATATACCCGGGCGAAGCCGGGTCCTTCAGCTAGTTTATACATAAAGACAAAAAAACAAAGCCAATCAGATGGTTACGGTATAGGACACTGAGCCAATCAGATGTTTATGGTATAGGACACTGAGCCAATCAGATGGTTATGGTATAAGACACTGACCAATCAGTTGGTTATGGTATAGGACACTGAGCCAATCAGACGTTTATGGTATAGGACACTGAGCCAATCAGATGTTTATGGTATAGGACACTGAGCCAATCAGATGGTTATGGTATAGGACACTGAGACAATCAGATGGTTATGGTATAGGACACTGAGACAATCAGATGGTTATGGTATAGGACACTGAGACAATCAGATGGTTATGGTATAGGACACTGAGACAATCAGATGGTTATGGTATAGGACACTGAGACAATCAGATGGTTATGGTATAGGACACTGAGACAATCAGATGGTTATGGTATAGGACACTGAGCAATCAGATGTTTCTGGTATAGGACACTGACCAATCAGATGGTTATGGTATAGGACACTGAGCAAATCAGATGTTTCTGGTATAGGACACTGACCAATCAGATGGTTATGGTATAGGACACTGAGCAAATCAGATGTTTCTGGTATAGGACACTGACCAATCAGATGGTTATGGTATAGGACACTGAGCAAATCAGATGTTTATGGTATAGGACACTGAGCCAATCAGTTGGTTATGGTATAAGACACTGACCAATCAGTTGGTTATGGTATAGGACACTGAGCCAATCAGATGTTTATGGTATAGGACACTGAGCCAATCAGATGTTTATGGTATAGGACACTGACCAATCAGATGGTTATGGTGTAGGACACTGAGCCAATCAGATGTTATGGTATAGGACACTGAGCCAATCAGATGTTATGGTATAGGACACTGAGCCAATCAGATGGTTATGGTATAGGACACTGACCAATCAGATGGTTATGGTATAGGACACTGAGCCAATCAGATGGTGATGGTATAGGACACTGAGCCAATCAGATGGTTATGGTATAGGACACTGAGCCAATCAGATGGTGATGGTATAGGACACTGAGCCAATCAGATGTTATGATATAGGACACTGACCAATCAGATGTTATGGTATAGGACACTGAGCCAATCAGATGGTTATGGTATAGGACACTGAGCCAATCAGATGGTTATGGTATAGGACACTGGCCAATCAGAGGGTTATGGTATAGGACACTGGCCAATCAGATGGTTATGGTATAGGACACTGAGCCAATCAGATGTTTATGGTATAGGACACTGAGCCAATCAGTTGGTTATGGTATAAGACACTGAGCCAATCAGATGTTTATGGTATAGGACACTGAGCCAATCAGTTGGTTATGGTATAAGACACTGAGCCAATCAGATGTTTATGGTATAGGACACTGAGCCAATCAGATGTTTATGGTATAGGACACTGACCAATCAGATGGTTATGGTGTAGGACACTGAGCCAATCAGATGTTATGGTATAGGACACTGAGCCAATCAGATGTTATGGTATAGGACACTGAGCCAATCAGATGTTATGGTATAGGACACTGAGCCAATCAGATGTTATGGTATAGGACACTGAGCCAATCAGATGGTTATGGTATAGGACACTGACCAATCAGATGGTTATGGTATAGGACACTGAGAAAATCAGATGGTTATGGTATAGGACACTGAGCCAATCAGATGGTGATGGTATAGGACACTGAGCCAATCAGATGTTATGATATAGGACACTGACCAATCAGATGTTATGGTATAGGACACTGAGCCAATCAGATGGTTATGGTATAGGACACTGAGCCAATCAGATGGTTATGGTATAGGACACTGGCCAATCAGATGGTTATGGTATAGGACACTGAGCCAATCAGATGGTTATGGTATAGGACACTGAGCCAATCAGATGGTTATGGTATAGAACACTGGCCAATCAGATGGTTATGGTATAGGACACTGAGCCAATCAGATGGTTATGGTATAGGACACTGAGCCAATCAGATGGTTATGGTATAGGACACTGGCCAATCAGAGGGTTATGGTATAGGACACTGGCCAATCAGAAGGTTATGATATAGGACACTAACCAATCAGATGTTTATGGTATAGGACACTGAGCAAATCAGATGTTTATGGTATAGGACACTGACCAATCAGATGGTTATGGTATAGGACACTGAGCCAATCAGTTGGTTATGGTATAAGACACTGAGCCAATCAGATGTTTATGGTATAGGACACTGAGCCAATCAGATGTTTATGGTATAGGACACTGACCAATCAGATGGTTATGGTATAGGACACTGACCAATCAGATGGTTACGGTGTAGGACACTGAGCCAATCAGATGTTTATGGTATAGGACACTGACCAATCAGATGGTTATGGTATAAGACACTGAGCCAATCAGATGTTTATGGTATAGGACACTGACCAATCAGATGGTTATGGTGTAGGACACTGAGCCAATCAGATGGTTATGGTATAGGACACTGACCAATCAGATGGTTATGGTATAGGACACTGAGCCAATCAGATGTTATGATATAGGACACTGAGCCAATCAGATGGTTATGGTATAGGACACTGGCCAATCAGATGGTTATGGTATAGGACACTGACCAATCAGATGGTTATGGTATAGGACACTGAGCCAATCAGATGTTTATGGTATAGGACACTGAGCCAATCAGATGATTATTGTATAGGACATTGAGCCAGTCAGATTTCTTAACCTAACCCCTTTGCCACAATGAAAATGCTCATTGCCCATGGCTCTTCCGCTGCCCCCCTCTTGCCCCTACCTGGTGCTGCCGGAGGTGATCTCCTCCCCTGGCCTCATTGGTGGTGCACCCCCGGGTACAGGACACTGATCCAATCAAATTAGAAGAAACAGTGCATGATAACCTGATGTCAGGACAGAGCAGGTTATGGTGGAATGTGTGGACAGGGTCGGTCTAGCCTTAGCCCCTGGCAACCTAAACAAGTCTTGTAGCCACCACCACCTTCCCACACCCTGTATTGGAATGTCCTTAAGAAGTTTGGAAAAAGTTTGTTTAAAGACAAGATGGAGTCTGTTACATTAACAAAGTAAAGTTCTGTTCCTGTGGATTCTGCTGTGTCCACCTCCATTATTGATAGGGCTACTGTCTCAGGGTCAAGGCCAGACATCGAAAACTAACCCTCATGAAGGCCCCAACTCAAAGAGCTGCAGTGTGACGACCAGCAACGACCTCACAGCTATCTACAAGGGGTATTGGGATTAACTACAGTCACCACTGACTTTTCAGCCTCCGATGCGGTGATAATCCCTGGAGCATTAACCTTTTCTGGTCCAGGCTGATCTATTGATCATTGTGACATATGAGCTTCCTATACTAGCAGTACATTAGGCAGCGACGTCTATGGTCCTGACATCTGCTGATAAAACTGCCGCCAGCAGAGGATCGATAAATCTCTGCTATCACACGCGGCCTGTGAGTGTTGTCTCCAGGGGTGTAGCTGTAGGGGAGGTAGAAGTAGCCCTGGTGCCAGATGGAGGCAGAGGCACCCCTGCCACATAAGAAGGCCAGACATCAAAAACTAACAACGACATCACAGCTATCTTCAAGGGGTATTGGTATTAACTACTGTCACCACTGACTTTTCTAGCAGTATAGAAGCACTATACCTGCTTCTTCCTCTTATTGCTCCGAGGGAAGGTGGGTAGTATTCAAGGGCAGGATACTGTGTGGGGGCACTTAAAGGGTCATCATACTATATGTGGGGGGCACTTAAAGGGTCCTCATACTGTGTAGAAGTGCTTATAAGGGCATCATACTGTGTGTATGGGGACACTTAAAGAGTCATCATACTGTATATGGGGGCACTTAAGGGGTCATCATATTGTGTGTGTGTGTGTGTGTGTGTGTGTGGGCACTTAAAAGGTCATCATACTGTATGTGGGGGGCACTTAAGGGGTCATCATATTGTGTGTGTGGGCACTTAAAGGGTCATCATACTGTATGTGGGGGGCACTGGCACTTAAAGGGTCATCATACTGTATGTGGGGGGCACTTAAAGGGTCTCATACTGTATGTGGGGGGCACTTAAAGGGTCATCATACTGTGTAGAAGTGCTTATAAGGGCATCATACTGTGTGTAGGCGGCACGTAATGTGTCATCATACTGTATGTGGGGGTGCACTTAAAGGGTCATCATACTCTATGTGGGAGGCACTTAAAGGGTCCTCATACTGTATGTGGGGGGCACTTAAAGGGGCATAATCTTGTGTAGAGGTGCTTATATGGGCATCATACTGTGTAGGGGCACTTAAGGGGGTATGCTATCATGTGGAGGCACTTAAGGGGGCATCATACTACTGTATGTTGGAGGCACTAAGGGGGCATTGTTACCATGTGGGGGGGGGGTCTTTACTGTGTTAGGGCACTAAGAGGACATTCTACTGTGTGGGGGGCACAAAGGAGACTAGGTGGGATTAGGCATGTAATAGATATGGCTGGGTTAGAGGCGTGGCTTAATGGAAATATATTTGTTGCCTTATGCTACGTGCGCCGCTGGTGTTGTCCCTCTTTGCATTTTTTTCTGAGTTGGGAGGTATGTATTCTGATCAGTCACTAAGTGTATCACATTTTCCTGGAGTGTCCCTCTAAATCCACACATTTCCGCACCACCAAGTGGCCACTAGGGGGATATAAGGTAACTTTTCGTCCTATAGAGGGAAAAGACGCCACCACTATGAACAGCATTAGAGAAAACGCTGTATATATAAATACGGACAGGCCGAGGAAATAGCTGAATTGTCTAATGTTATGTGTGACCCTGGGCTGGTTCTCCATGAGATGTCTATAAAAAGCGTCATTACCGTGAGGTTGCACATCTAGATGTAAAGCAGCTATAAAACCCAGTAATAAAGCAATAAATACCTGACTCCCTGAAGCAATACAATATGCTTCAGAAGGAAATAAGTCACATGGTAACTTCTCCAGTATGTAAATGTAGCAGAGGTGGGTTTGTCATTTGGCACAGTCCAAAGCTCACAAAGCAGCCTATTTATCAGTACAATTACTGCAGCTTCTCCCACTGCTTATTTCGCCATTTATTACATTTTAGGGCTGAGGCTTTTGAGCAATCGATTTCTGAAGAACTGTTTGTTAACTTCCTGTTTCGTCAAAAGTCGAATAATGAATGTTTAACTGTGAATGAAACTATATTCTTTTTGAATGGAGGCTAAAATAAGAACCTACCATTAAAGTGAATGTCCACCCTTGAACACAAGCCATGAATTATTTCTGTTTATGTCTTTATAGGGGTCTGGACTCCATTTTTCTAATACAGAGCTCCAAACTATTGAATTATAAAATTCTCACTGCTTCCAGCCACCACTAGGAGGAGCTCTCAGAATGTTTTGTTTTAAATCTAGTATGAAACGCATTAGAACAGTTTAAATCTATATGCGGTGAGCACCTGCTAATGGTGGCTGCAGGTATCCTCCTAGTTCTGCTCCTAGGGGGTTTATTACAGTAACTTTCTTCAAAAGGTGTTCTCTACTTTTGATAATCCTTACATAGAAGGGCCCCTTGACAATAAGGTGACCGTAAAATTACGCTTTTTGGGACCCCCAGTGATCTGTTGTAATCTGAAGTCAGCGCTAAGTTTTCATTTTCCCTGCAATGCCTCCACAGGAGAAATGAAGCATTACACAGTGTCCATTCACATCAGTTGGGTTGTCTGTGTAATGCGGACAGGACAGGTCCTCCAGAACAAGGGACACTCCTAATCAGAGGACCCCCTCTCTTTTAACTCTTCACTAATAGGATTTAAGGCAACTGGACAACCCCTTTAAGATCATGACCTTACAAGACAGTCTTCTAACCCCTTAATGACCAGCCTTTTTGTCAGTTTTTGCCTCTCCATGTTTAAAGGGTTATCCCATGAATAATGTAAAAAGTGAAAATCAGACATCATATAGTACATGAAAATAACTTTCCAACAAAGCTAGAACCAGCCCTGTACCTCAGAGATCTCCACATTCATTGCTCTGCTAGATTTATATCAAGCTGACACCTCAAGGGGAGTGTCTTTTCTGGTGCAGCTCAGGGGGCGTGTCTCAGCTCTCCCTATCACAGCTCAGGAGGCGTGTCTCAGCTCTCCCTATCACAGTTCAGGAGGCGTGTCTCAGCTCTCCCTATCACAGTTCAGGAGGCGTGTCTCAGCTCTCCCTATGACAGCTCAGGAGGCGTGTCTCAGCTCTCCCTATGACAGCTCAGGAGGCGTGTTTCAGCTCTCCTTATCACAGCTCAGGAGGCGGGTCTCAGCTCTCCTTATCACAGCTCAGGAGGCGGGTCTCATCTCTCCTTATCACAGCTCAGGAGGTCGTGTCTCAGCTCTCCCTATCACAGTTCAGGAGGCGTGTCTCAGCTCTCCCTATCACAGTTCAGGAGGCATGTCTCAGCTCTCCCTATCACAGCTCAGGAGGCGTGTCTCAGCTCTCCCTATCACAGCTCAGGAGGCGTGTCTCAGCTCTCCCTATCACAGCTCAGGAGGCGTGTCTCAGCTCTCCTTATCACAGCTCAGGAGGCGGGTCTCAGCTCTCCTTTTCACAGCTCAGGAGGCGGGTCTCATCTCTCCTTATCACAGCTCAGGAGGTCGTGTCTCAGCTCTCCCTATCACAGTTCAGGAGGTGTGTCTCAGCTCTCCCTATCACAGTTCAGGAGGCATGTCTCAGCTCTCCCTATCACAGCTCAGGAGGCGTGTCTCAGCTCTCCCTATCACAGCTCAGGAGGTCGTGTCTCAGCTCTCCCTATCACAGCTCAGGAGGTCATGTCTCAGCTCTCCCTATCACAGCTCAGGAGGCGTGTCTCAGCTCTCCCTATCACAGCTCAGGAGGTCGTGTCTCAGCTCTCCCTATCACAGCTCAGGGGGCGTGTCTCAGCTCTCCCTATCACAGCTCAGGAGGCGTGTCTCAGCTCTCCCTATGACAGCTCAGGAGGTGTGTCTCAGCTCTCCACTATCACAGCTCAGGAGGTCGTGTCTCAGCTCTCCCTATCACAGCTCAGGAGGTCGTGTCTCAGCTCTCCCTATCACAGCTCAGGAGGCGTGTCTCAGCTCTCCCTATCACAGCTCAGGAGGTCGTGTCTCAGCTCTCCCTATCACAGCTCAGGAGGCATGTCTCAGCTCTCCCTATCACAGCTCAGGAGGTGTGTCTCAGCTCTCCCTATCACAGCTCAGGAGGCGTGTCTCAGCTCTCCCTATCACAGCTCAGGAGGTCGTGTCTCAGCTCTCCCTATCACAGCTCAGGAGGTCGTGTCTCAGCTCTCCCTATCACAGCTCAGGAGGTCGTGTCTCAGCTCTCCCTATCACAGCTCAGGAGGCATGTCTCAGCTCTCCCTATCACAGCTCAGGAGGCGTGTCTCAGCTCTCCCTATCACAGCTCAGGAGGTGTGTCCATAATCTCCCTATGACAGCTTAATTGAAAGATGAAACTGAGCATGTGCAGCCATCTCAGTGAGCAGGACAAAGAAATAAGAACTTAAGTGTCTCTGTACAGATACATTTTACTGAATAACTCAGCAGCTATACAAAATTTGTCATTACATATAATTACAAAAGTATTCAGATCCAGGTGCTGGTTTGAAAACTGCAGAATATTTTTCGTGCGACAACTCCTTTAAGCAGCCATAACTTTTTTCATTGACAGTATATATTTATTACTTTGCAATTTACATACATTTTATTTGTTTGCATCGTAAATATTTTTTACATTGCTTTTTTTCTACATACTTCATATGGAATAACCTGTTACAGGATTTGTTCAGGTTATATTGGTTGTGTGGCTATCTGATAAGTGTATTTTCTTTTACTGCACAATAAAATGTATGTTTTTGTGAGCCTTTTTTTACATGACATTTTTTATTACATTACTGTCTTACAATACTATGTTATACTTATGTACTAGCATACACCTGTCCTGTAGGTTAATACATTATGCTTTGTCTATGGCATAGCCTTTGTCTATGGCATAGCCTGCGGTTAAAGGGGTTGTCTGAAATTTTGATCTTGATGGCCTGAGCTCCAGGATAGGTCTTCAATATCTGATCGGTGGGAGTGTGACTCCCGGCACCCCTGTCGATATGGCGAGGGTCAGCCTCTTCCTAGGCCTGGGATGTCATGTTCATCGGTCACATGGCCTAGGTGCAGCTCTGAATCTGATATTAAGGGTCTATCCTGAGGATCGGTCATCAATATTAAAGCCCGTTAAGGTAACAACAGCGTGTCCTAACTGTAAGGCCTCGTTCACATTTCCGTGTCAGTGTCACGTCTGAGAAAAAAAACGTACATGTTTCATCTGTGAAGGATCCATGGTTGGTCCTTGTGTCCGTTTCTACCATCCGCTTGTCATCCGTAATTCACAAATGTTTCTCAGCTGAAAATTAATTTCCAAAGAATCTCCTATTAGTCTTCAGTGAAAAACGGATGCGACACGACATGGATGTGTGTCAGTAATTTTCACGGACCCATAGACTTCAATGGGCGTGCTTTTTCCACATCATGGATCAAAGTAGTGAATACCTCTGTGATTTTTTTTTACTGTACCACGGTCGTCAGTGAAAAACGGAAATGTGAATGAGGCCTAACAGTGCTGTACTTGCTGTCCTAGGGTCCTTTTTAGGTCCCCAGGGCTGACTGCAGAGGGGAACCCATTCAGAGGGGCAAATATCCTTTGATCATGACATGGTTAACAGTTGGGATTGGAGCCAACTCCGATCCTGGTTGTAGAGCAACTCTGTTCCCCCTAAAACAAAAGTAAGTTTTTTTTAAATTTTATTATTATTTTGTCTTTTTTTTATTTTACATTTTTTGCCCTCCAAAACCCTTGGGGGACATTTTTCTTTCTGCTGATTTTTTCCTGTAATTAGGTGCGTGACTGTATTGACTTCCTTCCATCTTTCAATAGGAATGATGTATTTATTTTCCTGTTCTCTAAGTGTTAACCAAACATGAAGTACATGAAGGTGATGAGACACGTGCTTCTCCTTTGCATTCCGAGAAAACAATACGTTTGCTGCGGGAGGTTCTGGCTTTTATGTTTGCTTTGTCTTGTGTAAGCGTCTGCATTGTTGCTCTTGAGAAATATTGGGTTGTTCCACATTCTGTTACATACAACGTGATATCTATCCAGGCCACGACCGTGTCCGTACTGCGGTCTACCAACCATGGATCTGCAAAATACGGACACCTTTCGTATGCAATCCACATATTCCGCACTCCTTGTACTAGAAGTGACTATTCTTATCCTAGATAGGGACATAATTTTTGGAACAGACACATGGATGTGCACTGCACATGAAAGACATCCGTGTGCTGTCCATTTTTTTTTTTACTTTTTTGTGGACCCGTTGAAATGAATAGGTTTGAGTGGACAAGGATGTAAAATATGGTCGCTTTTACATCGCAGGAACATGTTTCCTCAAATTGAGAACAGTACATATACACATATTTGGTAGACTTGCAAAAATTTGGGGACAGGTTAAAGGATTGTCACTTCAGGATACGACTACACAGGGTTTGTTTGTAGTCTGTAACCATGGAGACCCACAGGCCTGCCTAGGAGCTGTAGACACAAGCAGTAGTGTTTAATACAGACTGTACGATTACTTAAAGGGGTTGTCCGGGCTTTTACTATTGATGACGTATCCTCAGGTGTTGGACCCCCGCCGATCTGATATTGATGAGCTATCCTGAGGATACGTCGTCAATAGTAAAAGCCTAGACAACCCCTTTAAATGGCTTGTCCAGAATTAGAAAAAAAATGCGGCTTTCTTCAAAAAACAGAACCACCCTTGTCCACATGTCCTGTACGGTATTGCAGCTCTGCCCCATTGACTCCAATGGAGTCCAGCTTCAGTACCAGACACGGCCTATGGACCAGAGTGGTGCTGTTTTTGGAAGAAAGTAACCGTGTTTTCTAATTCTTAACAACCCCCCCCCCTTCAACTTTTTGTACTGTAGCTGCAAGGGATCAATGGTTGCCATTTGGTAGGTCTATGTGACTTTATGGTTCAACTTTTGAACATGGCGTCCAACTATAGGAGGCGTAAAGTGAAGCTCTTGGGCCCCAATGCAAAATCGGGGGGCACCGCAGCCAACGTGTGGCATTTATAATACAGGTAGCCTAATGGCACTGGGGTCCACTTGTGAGTACTACCACTCCACCCTCCCATCAAAGCGTGAGCTACTACTTGCTCTAGCTGATATAGTAGAGCCATGTTAGAAACTTTGTGATAGATGGAAGGTCAGTTGTGCCTTTTTTCCCCTAGAGAGAATAATTGAATTAGTCTTGCATCGTTGTGACCCCACTGTTCCCAAGATTTACATTGGATATCGAGTCTTAGTGTAGCCGCACACACCGCGTGTACTTAACTGCCCAAAGATTTTACTTTTTTACTTTATAATATTTTTTATATTTTTTTTTAGATTTGTCAGTTGGAGGTACAATTTAAACAAAAGTAAATTTCAGTAGATGTGAAGGGGTTGCGGACCTCGTATGGATCATCTAGCTTTTTACGCTGAGTGGGAAATTTCTGTGTCAGTATTTATTATCCAGTCACAGGTTTTTGCTTCTCCACCTCATCTGAGTCATTTGGTTAATTGGTGATTTATTGAACATTTTCTTTACAGATTTGAATAGCCCTAACACCTCTCCTAATAGATAGATAAATAGAGTTACATCTTGGAAAGTTTGGTGACAATCCATATTAACACCATTACAGGTCCTCAAGGGTTTCAAAGAGTAATGCGTGAGCTGTTGGTTCTTAGCCAACCCAGATCAGCTCTGCAGTGAGGTTTTACAGCTATGCACAACATCTATGGGACTATATTCCCCTGTAATTGGGACTACTATGTCAGTGCCAGTAACGGGAGGAATCATCAGAAAAAAAAATAAATGGTCTTTTCTGACCCATCGTAAGTTGAAACCAGACTCCACATACAATGTCTCAGACTCAGATCCAACCAATAAAGGACCACTTCTCTGGTAAAATATCTGTATTAGTTACTAGTTAGACCTCTTTCACACTAGCGTTAGCACGGATCCGGCACCTAAAGGGTGCCAACGGATCCGTGCTAACGCTGATACATGTGTGGAGCCGGAGCAGCGCTCCGGCCCCACACATGTTGACAGACATTGAGACAGCAATACATACAGACATACACACACAAACACATACATACTTACATACTCCAGCCCGGGACGCCGGCAGCACGTCTTCACGCGCCTCCTGCGCGCAGTGATGACGATTCCCCACAGCGCCCTCTGCATGCTGCGGTTTGTTCTCCGGTCTGAAGACGGAATGGAATGCTTCTAGGAGCCTCCGTTGTCTTCAGTTCAGTTTTGCCCCCATTGACAATGAATGGGGACAAAACTGAAGCGTTTTATTCCGGTATTGAGCCCCTATGACGGAACTCAATACCGGAATTTAAAAACGCTAGTGTGAAAGTAGCCTTATCAGCTATTCCTGACTGTTATATGTAAGGACTTGTCTTAGTTATCTGCTTATTTTCCCAAATCTTTATTTTCTCTTATCTTTGATGACATTTTGGGGCTTTGGAACCGATTACTCAAGTTACAATGGTTTCATCATACAATTATCGTTCTGGAACCAATTAATATTGTAACTTGAGGGTTCACTGTATTATGTTAAATGTCCCCCAAAGATCTTTTATGACCTAATGAGGGTATAAAGTGTAAAATAAAAAGACAAAAATAGACAAAATAATATAAAAAATTTAAAAAATGCCGCAACATCACAGCTTCCATAGCCTATACATCCCAAAATATCAAAATGACCAAACGATGGAAAGGAATCATTTTAAAAAAAAAATCAGTTGCGCTATTAGCAAAAAATGAATACATGTGAAAAGCAGAATTTTTTTTTTTTCATTTTCCTGGGCATGAAACAGAAAAACAGAAAACACTAAAATAAAATAACATAAAATAAAGCCCAATGTATCACTGACTAAAGGCACAAAAATTATTTACATAACCGAATGGAACAAAAAGTTATGGCTTTCAAAGATACATCTAAAAAAAAAAACGGAAGAGCTTTTGGTCAGGACGGTGGGTAGGTGGCCAGGTCTTCAATGGGAGCATTTACCGTAGCCTTTTTGCTAGAATTCTGGCATGGAAAAATCGCAATTGTTGTTGTATACTGTCTTTGCGGCAAAATGTTGTGACTTTTTGACCTTCACGGCAGTTTTCAGAAGTGAAATCCGCAAGTTGCATGGGTGGGGAGGATTCCTGGCGTGAATAAAGATAGAAACCTATGTCAGCAAGCAGACTGACGTAGATTGAAGTACGGTATGTTGCACGGCCCACTGGGGAATGCAAGACATTCATGAGATGCCTGCGCCTTTACATAAACCTTTCGCATCCTCTGACACATAGGGAATCTACACTGGTGAATAAAATGCTAGTCTTGATAAATGTCCCCTTATGTATTTAGGATGGTCATAGTGAAATGGACCCCCAGGTTCTGTTATTCATTTGCCTGACCCTACCTCATAATTGTCATCTGTATCTAAGGTCTATGGAGAGTTTTATGTCAAAAGTTCATTTTAAAGCGATTGTGTAATCAGAAAATGACATATTGTTTATATCAAGTTTTTATGTTTTTGAAGAATTTTCAGTGATGTAATTTTCAAATTTTCCATCTTACTATCTATATTTTCAAAAAATCCTAAAATAGTGCAGTTTTTACTCTGGCCACTAAACCTCATAACAAGCTGACACCTGTTCTGTAAAGATCATATCTCAGCAGTCCTCTCATTATCATCATGACAGGTGACACATAGAGGTAATACGTTGCACCATTCACAATAGCTTACCTCAGAGCTTGCTTCCTTCCCCTCCCTGCACAATGACCACCACACAGGTCACAGAGCAAGCCCACAACACTCTCCCCTAGAGGTCAATGAGTCAGGTCCCATGTGTCTCTTGTAATTAACTCCTGTAACTGTAAACAGCCGCTCAGGTAATATTGACCGCCCCCATAATCATGTGTCGAAAATAAGATTTTAAGATCTACAATCAGAAAATAAAAATAGATTACAAAAAAAAATATCTGGTTTTAATTAATAAAAAATTTGAGACATTCCCTTTTAAAATCTACCTTTACCATGGTCCACTGCCTGTAAACTAACACCTCAGTACCTGTAGTCGTAGTCCCCGAGGTTGCAAAGTACCAGTGCGTCATGTGACCATTTCTACTGAAAAAATGTACAGACCCCTTGGACCCCCCCAAAATATCGGAAGGAACAAGGATTAACAAGGTTTAACTTAAAGCTCCTGGACCCCAATCCGAAATCTGTAACAGGGCCCCCACCTACCATGTGCAATTTATAATACCGGTGCCTTCTTACATGGCGGAGGGGGGAGGCATTTGACCTCCTCAGGCACTAGGACCCAGTGTGACTGCTCTGACCTATCTACAACCCTGGATAGCATCTAATAACAATGAACTTTCTCTTTCAGGGCTCATGAAGTGAAGGGATCGGATGCTGTAACCTCAACATTAGATAATTGCCGACATGTATCCGGTAGGTGATCTATACATATATTTTTTTTTTACATAGTTGTGATTGTCCATATTGCTTTCGTTGCTGGCTGGATTCACTTTTCCATCACATTATACACTGCTCGTTTCCAGGGTTATGACCGCCCTGCAATCCATCAGTGCAGGGGTATTAAGACCGGCGTCTAAAATACCAGTCTTAATGAATGATCCCATAAATTCTGAGTTAACCAGGTTATCCCACAAATTAAAAAACAAAATTGCTTGGATTTGCCTCCATGAATATAGAAGTAGGGAGAATTTGATGAAAGGTGTCTGGGTCGGTTCGCCATGAGATCACTATGCCAGCACTGAGAGGACGGAGGGAGCAAGGATGCTACTGAGCATGTCAGTCCACCACTAGATCCTGGACACCATGCAATACTTAATTTCTCCCGTGGGGGTGCTGCAAGGGATTGAACGTTTCCCGACATCTTACCGCTAATCTGTGGGGTTCTTCCTTATGACTTATGAGTTTATCACTGAGGAATCCTTCTAACAAAAAGCAGAACCTGTCGTGGTCATCTCTGATCATCACCAGGGGCGCACCACCAATGAGGCCAGGTAAGGCGATCACCTCAGACAGTACCAGTTAGGGGTAAGAGGGGCGAAGCCGAAGGGCCATGGGCCAAAGGGAAAGGGTTAGCCTAGTTTCACACTAGCGGCAGCACGGATCCGGCGGGTGAAGGGGCCCGCCGGATCCGTGCTGCCGCAGGTACACGTGTGGGGCTGGAATCGCGTTAACCCCTGCTGAGAGGCGTCCGGAACGAAAATACAACAGCAGCAGGGGTTAACATGCTGCAGCCAGATCCGTGGTCCCGGCCCCACACGTGCACCGGGTGAAGGGGCCCGCCGGATCCGTGCTGCCGCTAGTGTGAAAGTAGCCTTAAGGTTAGGAATTTGGCATGGGGGGGGGTTTGGGGCTGCCATTTCAGTTTTTGCCTCAGGCAGCAGAAAGGCTAGGTACACCCCTGATCATCACATGGCCCGGACTTCATGGTAGAAGTGAAACTCAAAGTATAACAGAAAACTGCAGAACTCGTCATTATATACGGAAAACGTCTTCCCCTTTAAGTGGTCACTGGGGAGACGTGCACTTTGAGAGAGGCACAGGACATTAAGTCTTAATCCACCTTCTCACGTCGTTAGTGACCGGGCTAATTATTTCTCTTTCCGTTTATTTTACGATTAATGAGTAATCTGCTGGTAAAGAGGCCGGGCAAATCAAAGCATTAGCAAACATGAAACCGAGTGTTAAAGTGACAGGCAGATGTGAGACCAGAAACTGGGACCGAGCCCTAAAGTGAGCAGAACGTATTGAAACCGACAGTAAAGTTATTTATAGGCCCCGAGGAACTAAAAAGAGCACTTACACCGACCTACCTTCCTTGTCCCTCTGATCTAGAGTCGCATCTCCATAACCTATCCGCGGGCCATAGCCAGTGACGTATTGTTGTGACTACGAGTGTTAAGTGAATCGAAGCCAAACGAATGGATTTCCATCTGAATATCAGGAAAAATTTGATTTGACCCAAAGCCAAAAATACATACTCGCCTCATTCATTTGCTTGTAGAGAGGCCTTCGTAGCCATCTTGATTGAAGAAACCACGTAAAAATCTGCGTGTGGTGACATGTCAGTGATGAAGCCTGGCCATCACGTCACCACACAAGATTTCATGAGGTTTCTTCAATCAAGATGGCCGCGACGGTCTCTCCACAAGCAAATGAATAAGGCGAGTATGTATTTTTTTTAAACCCTGATTGACCCATGAAAGATGCCGTGATCAGCAATGAACGCGTCATCTGAGGGGTCCAATGACAGAGGGTGGCGCGAGCTCGCCGTCATTACGCCCGCTACTTACAATGGAATGAGATTCGTGACAAAGTAAATCGTAACAAATCGAAATTTGGCAAAGAAGCCAAGTCAAATTTTTTAGAACTTTGCTCATCACTAGTGGCTACCAGGGGTGCACCATGATGAGGCAAGGTGAGGTGATCGCCTCAGGCAGCACCAGGTAGGGGAACGAGGGGGGCAGCAGAAGAACCACGGGCAATGAGCGCTTTTATTGTTGAAAAGCTCATCTCTACATATTCAACTGCATCTATGTACTCAGGACAGTAATACAGTGGAACATTGTGTCAGGGCACGGGAGCAATGTCTCCCAGGCCCCCGTTTCCTCTAATAGGGTTTAGTCCTAGTTCCTGTAGCCGATCAGAGGCCGGTGTCATCACTACCGCTCTCCCTGACCCAGGCGTTTCAGTTTTCGCCTCAGGCAGTAGAAAGGATAAGAGCACCCCTGGTGGCTACTATCCCATATACCACTGTAACCAATCACTGGCCTCACTGGTGTACAGCATGTGACCTCTGAGCCCAGTGATTGGCTGCAACAGTGAACAGGATGTCAGTGCTGCAGCCACAGCAATAGCTGGGGGAGAAGATGTAGCAGGGGCTCTACAATGGAGGGGCCAGAGAAGGGAAGTGGGTGTGCTTTCCTTACTTTATCGTCGAGGCTGTTTCATTAAATAAAAAAAAAAATGCGTAGACCCCTTTAACAAAAAATGTCATATTTGATCGACACCCCGATCCAGCAAATTAATGGGCTGGTGAGACCTTGTCAAGGAAATGGAAAATGGTATGGCTATAACGATTTGGTAAATGACCATGAGCCTAAGGGCTCATGCACACAAATGAATTTTCATTCCGTGTCCGTTCTGTTTTTTTTTTTTTTGCGGACCATATACGGAACTATTCATTTCAATGGGTCCACAAACAAAACGGAAGTTACTCCGTGTGCATTCCGTTTCCGTATATGTCTGTTCCGCAAAAAAGTAGAACATGTCCTATTATTGTCCGTGTTACAGACAAGGATAGGACTGTTCTATTAGGGGCCGGCTGTTCCAGTTCCGCAAAGTATGGAATGCACACGGATGTCATCCGTATTTTTTGTGGAACCGTGTTTTGCGAACCGCATGATACATACAGACGTGTGCATGAGCTCTTAAAGTCAGTTAATAGGACTTAAAGGGATTGTCCAGTTCGCTTGGCAGTATTGATCAAAAAGTTAGATTATTATAAAATAGCAAACTAAGGAAAAAATCACTTTACTAATCTCCGCTAGATTTCTCTCGGTGCTGTCCTGATGAATAACTTCTCTTCTTTATAATTCCACCTCAGTGGCGGCCATACAATACTCTTTGAAATGATTACTATTATTAGGAGGGGTTCATCTTTATATTAAATAGAGATGGCAGAATCCATAACTGATCCCCAAAGACCTGAATACTGGATGTCAGCCCTGTTATCAAATCCCCATTATTCCCTCAGACTGTACAGTAGGTTGTGGGTGCAACTGCAACATCTGCTCTCTATAATCGGGAACATATAATGAAAAAAAAACATTCAAGATGAAGAAAAACTTCTCTATTTCTTGCAGAATGCTCCTCCCTATTATGACAATAACGGATACCAACCAGAAAACAACTATGAAAATCCTCCTCAATACAATGTCTACCATCAACCATACCCTATCCCCCCACCATACGTCTCTCCGGTGCCACAGTACTTGCCTCAAGTGGCTCCTCATCAGTCTGTGGAAGCAAATCAACTAGCAAACTCAAAAGCATGGCTCTCAGCAAGTAAGTGTGTCTTTTGATTTCCACCTGCTTCCATATATGGCTGCGAACACAGAATTTCTGGCCGAGCACCCGAGCATAATGTTAGTCAATGGGACTAAACCAGACACCCCCCGCTCAGGACAGGGTGTCTGGTTAATAGAAAAAGGTCAGAATCGCGACTTCTCCTCTTTTACTCCGTTCACTCGTAAAAGTATGCTAACTGAATTTGTACGCATTAGCATATAAATTCGTACTCATTAGCGTACAATTTAACTACTAAAATACTGCCTCCTATGTACAAGAATATAACTACTATAATACTGCTCCTATGTACAAGAATATAACTACTATAATACTGCTCCTATGTACAAGAATATAACTACTATAATACTGCCTCCTATGTACAAGAATATAACTACTATAATACTGCTCCTATGTACAAGAATATAACTACTATAATACTGCCTCCTATGTACAAGAATATAACTACTATAATACTGCTCCTATGTACAGGAATATAACTACTATAATACTGCTCCTATGTACAAGAATATAACTGCTATAATACCACTCCTAGGTACAAGACTATAACTACTATAATACCGCTCCTATGTACAAGAATATAACTACTATAATACTGCTCCTATGTACAAGAATATAACTACTATAATACTGCTCCTATGTACAAGAATATAACTACTATAATACTGCTCCTATGTACAAGAATATAACTACTATAATACTGCTCCTATGTACAAGAATATAACTACTATAATACTGCTCCTATGTACAAGAATATATACTACTATAATACTGCTCCTATGTACAAGAATATAACTACTATAATACTGCTCCTATGTACAAGAATATAACTACTATAATACTGCCTCCTATGTACAAGAATATAACTACTATAATACTGCCTCCTATGTACAAGAATATAACTACTATAATACTGCTCCTATGTACAAGAATATAACTACTATAATACTGCTCCTATGTACAAGAATATAACTACTATAATACTGCTCCTATGTACAAGAATATAACTACTATAATACTGCCTCCTATGTACAAGAAATATAACTACTATAATACTACCTCCTATGTACAAGAATATAACTACTATAATACTGCTCCTATGTACAAGAATATAACTACTATAATACTGCTCCTATGTACAAGAATATAACTACTATAATACTGCCTCCTATGTACAAGAATATAAACTACTATAATACTGCTCCTATGTACAAGAATATAACTACTATAATACTGCTCCTATGTACAAGAATATAACTACTATAATACTGCTCCTATGTGCAAGAATATAACTACTATAATACTGCCATCTATGTAAAAGAATATAACTACTATAATACTGCCACCTATGTAAAAGAATATAACTACTATAAATCTGCTCCTATGTACAAGAATATAACTACTATAATACTGCCTCCTATGTACAAGAATATAACTACTATAATACTGCCTCCTATGTACAAGAATATAACTACTATAATACTGCCTCCTATGTACTGGAATATAACGACTATAATACTGCTCCTATGTACTGGAATATAACTACTATAATACTGCTCCTATGTACTGGAATATAACTACTATAATACTGCTCCTATGTACAACGAATATAACTACTATAATACTGCTCCTATGTACAAGAATATAACTACTATAATACTGCTCCTATGTACAAGAATATAACTACTATAATACTGCCATCTATGTAAAGAATATAACTACTATAATACTGCCACCTTATGTAAAAGAATATAACTACTATAAATCTGCTCCTATGTACAAGAATATAACTACTATAATACTGCCCTCCTATGTGCAAGAATATCAAACTACTATAATACATGCCCTCCTATGTAACAGGAATATAACTACTTATAATACTGCCTCCTATGTTACAGGAATATAACTTTTATAATACTGCTCCATATGGACTAGAAAAACTACTATAATAACTGCTCCTACTGTACAAGAATATAACTACTATACATACTGCTCCTATGTACAAGACTATGAACTACTATAATACTGCCTCCTATGTACAAGGAATAATAACTACTATAACACTGCTCCTATGTACAAGAATATAACCACTATATTAACTGCTCCTATGTACAAAATAACTTAACTAGCCCTCCTAAAATAACTCACATAATACTCTCCCTCCATATACAAGAAATATAACATACTATCAATACTGCCTCCTATGTACAAGAATATAAACTACCTATAATACTGCTCCTATGTACAAGACTATAACTACTAATAATACTGGCCTCCTATTGTACGAAGAATATACACTAATAAATACTGCCTCCTATGTACAAGAATATAACCACTATAACACTGGCTCCTATGTACCAAGAACTATAACTACTATAATACTGCTCCTATGTACAAGAATATAACTACTATAATACTGCTCCTATGTACAAGAATATAACTACTATAATACTGCTCCTATGTACAAGAATATAACTACTATAATACTGCTCCTATGTACAAGAATATAACTACTATAATACTGCTCCTATGTACAAGAATATAACTACTATAATACTGCTCCTATGTACAAGAATATAACTACTATAATACTGCTCCTATGTACAAGAATATAACTACTATAATACTGCCTCCTATGTACAGAATATAACTACTATAATACTGCTCCTATGTACAAGAATATAACTACTATAATACTGCTCCTATGTACAAGAATATAACTACTATAATACTGCTCCTATGTACAAGAATATAACTACTATAATACTGCTCCTATGTACAAGAATATAACTACTATAATACTGCTCCTATGTACAAGAATATAACTACTATAATACTGCTCCTATGTACAAGAATATAACTACTATAATACTGCTCCTATGTACAAGAATATAACTACTATAATACTGCTCCTATGTACAAGAATATAACTACTATAATACTGCTATACTGCTCCTATGTACAAGAATATAACTACTATAATACTGCTCCTATGTACAAGAATATAACTACTATAATACTGCTCCTATGTACAAGAATATAACTACTATAATACTGCTCCTATGTACAAGAATATAACTACTATAATACTGCTCCTATGTACAAGAAATATAACTACTATAATACTGCCTATGTACAAGAATATAACTACTATAATACTGCTCCTATGTACAAGAATATAACTACTATAATACTGCTCCTATGTACAAGAATATAACTACTATAATACTGCTCCTGTGTACAAGAATATAACTACTATATTACTGCTCCTATGTACAAGAATATTATATTTAGGAAATATTATCATAGAAAGTATGACGGCATAATACATTTATAGAAGGTTTTCAGTTTCTTCTGTGAAATTATATCACTAATCTGATCCAGTTCTATATAGATTATTCTGAGTTTCATCTTTTTGGATTAACATTTGTTTTCACTCTTTGCTTTTTTTTTTCAGGAAGGAAAAAGATTATCTGTGCAGTCACCACTATCGTCATCCTGGCGGTGGCCATTATCATCGTCGCAGTTCTCTGCTGGTATTTTTGTAAGGTTTGATTTATGGCTTATTTAAGTTAGACTAAGACTATAATAATACGCCATTAAATAAAATGGAAAAAAAATCCCAAGTTGTTTTCCAGCATGGAGCAGAACATGTAGATACAGTGCACATATCCACACACATAAAAATGGCTGAACATGTGAATTCTACGACTGTTTACCTCTTGTATATGATGAACATCGTTTTATTAAAAACTAAAAATTCTCTAAAGTTTAATTTTCTTAATATATTGTTATTGTAGTCAGAGCTCCATTTTTTATGATACAAACTTTACAAAGCTCTAACTGCCCAGATAGATATAGACTTAAATGAGAAACCTCTTACTACCTGCAGCCACCACTAGATGGAGCTTGAACAAGAGTTATATAAATGTATTCTCAGCTCCCTCTAGTGGTGACAGCAGGACAGTCAGAATCCGATTACTTAGTTCTGTCTATACAGGGGATTTAGAGATCTATATATGAAAAATGGAGCTCAGATCATTAGAAACATATTTTAAGATATTAATACTTACCAAATTTGGAGACAAATTATTGAACTTAGGTTTACACTATAGTTAGGAAATAACATCTACAAATAAAATGGGATGCACGTATTATGTCTCTCTCCTCTCTTTTTATTCTTATATAGTGTCTACAAGGTGTGAAATGAAATGTGGCACCTCATCAAGTTGTGTCCGATCGTCTCAGTGGTGTGACGGCACAGAGGACTGCCCCAATGGAGCAGATGAGGCGTATTGTGGTATGTAACACAGAATCTGATCTACCTCTTGTGGCTATTGAACTGTTGGAAAACTTATTGTCCTTATTGTTCCACCACCTGGAGACCCATAGGATAAAGACCACTGTAAAGCTATAGTATATATTCTAGTATTCAATTTTTTATCAGAAGAAGACCTCATCCAGCAGTGGTTGGGTTGGGCGATGACTCCGAACACAGCTGTTACACCCCTCAGGTGCCATGGTCAAGAGTGACCACAACATCTGAGCATTTAGACCAAGGGAGGGTGCTTCCTCTGTCCATTGATCACCTTCCACTCCCTGCAATGCAATTCTGGGGCCGTAGGTGGTTGTCATTGCATTCAGGGGCCTAGTGAAGACCCCAAGCCTGTCATTTTAGTATCCCTATTACACCCACCCAGAGGCAGGGCTCAACAGAATAGCAGTAAAATCACAATACACTACAATACAGAAGCATTGCAGTGTATTGTATAAACAAAAGTAGTTTAAAGTCTCCTATTCTGACTGAAAATTGTGGGGCGCTAGATGGTTACTATTGCAGCCAGGGGCCTAGTGAAGACCCCAAGCCTGTCATTTTAGTATCCCTATTACACCCACCCAGAGGCAGGGCTTAATAGAATAGCAGTAAAATCACAATACACTACAATACAGAAGCATTGCAGTGTATTGTACAAGCAAAAGTAGTTTAAAGTCTCCTATTCTGATTGAAAATTGTGGGGCGGTAGATGGTTTCCATTGCAGCCAGGGGCCTAGTGAAGACCCCAAGCCTGTCATGTTAGTACCCCCATTTCAGCCACCCAGAGGCAGGGCTCAACAGAATAGCAGTAAAATTACAATACACTAGAATACAGAAGCACTGCAGTGTATTGTACAATCAAATGTAGTTTAAAGCCTCCTATTCAGACTGAAAAAAAGTTTTAAAAGTTAGTTTTTAAAAATGTATTAAAAATAAAATAAAAAAACTAGTTTTCACATTTATCATAATAAAAAAAATAAACATTTAACATGACCAAATTCTAAACATATCAGGTTATTTTTTCCTGCATGGTGAATGCCAGAAAAAAAAGAACATGGACAGAATTCCTGTATTTTGATCACCGAACCTCATCCAAAAAATAGAATAAAAAGTTGCACGTTCCCGAATGGCAGCAATACAAAACTATAGCCCTTGCACAGCTCTCCCAATGGAAAAACAAAAAATTACGAGCGCGGAAATATGGCGACAAAGAAAATGTATTTATATATTTTTTGAAAATTTTTGTACATTTTTTAAAAAAGTAACCATAACACAAAAGCCGATACTAGTTTGGCATCACAGTAACCGTAACGATCCTCAGAATAAAGTGAACTTGTGCGGAATTGTGCGTTTTTCTTTCCCCCCACAAATAATTTGTTTCTCAAAGCATTATATGAAACGTTAAATGATCCCACTAAAAAATAAGACTTGTCCCCCAAAGTAAAAAAAATCTATGGATCTTAAAAGGTAGGGAGGAAAAAAAGGTACAAAAAAGTGTCAGCACCGCAATTGGCTTGGTCCTGAAGGGATTAAGAAATGCTGGTATTTTGATACGATATAATTATTATATCTGCATGACTAATAGTATTTGGCCCTCAGGAGTTTGGCCAGAGGAGCTCACAATCTAAGTTCCCTATCAGTATGTCTTTGGAGTGTGGGTGGAAACTGGAGAACCTGGAGGAAACCCACACAAACACGGGGAGAACATACAAACTCCATGCAGACGTGAACCCAGGAATCCTGCGTGCCGAGCCACTGCGCTACCGTATAAATCTATCGGTTCACAGATAGCTAAAATCCATATGCAATGAGCTCCCTCTAGTGGCAGCTGTTGAATGACAACAGTTTATAACTTTACACTGCGGAGGTGTAAACTCTCGAGCCTGAGACCAGCTGTAACCCGGGCACCGTTCTAAAAAATACAATATAAAATAATAGAATTACAATACAATATGTGATTTTAATTACAATAAATGGCTACGTTAAAGAAGAACTCCCACAAAAATGTTATTCTCTGACCTGTTAGAAACGTACATGATGTAATCTGTAGTAAATGTCATTTTCTTACCAGTGTCTGTATTTGTGAGTTATATTCTCCCTGATGTTTCTCATCTGTGTCATGTGACCAGCAATCAGACTCACCAACTGACACAGCATCTTATGTGTGGACAGGAAGTCTAATTCTCTATGTATTCCTATGGGAGCCTCACTTTCAGTCTCATAGGAATGAATAGAGCAGTAACTGGCTTCCTGTCCTGGGTCAGTTGAAGGTCAGGGAGTTGGTCACATGACCCAGCTACAATGCGAAGAGAGGGGCTAGCTCTCAGATACAGTCTCTGATGAGAAGATTACATTCACTACAGATTATATCATGTACATTTCTAACAGGTCAGAGAATACATTTTTTTGCGGGAGTTCTTCTTTAAAGCTCCACAGACTTCTAGGGATATTAGAGATTTGTGCTTGGCTCACAGTGATGAACCCCCCAGCTGTGAGATGTATTAGGTGTGCATCAGCTTTTGGATGTAAGCAGTATGTCACCATTCACTGACAGCAAGCAGAAAGTGTGAGAATCTTTTCTTTCTTTTTTACCAGTTCGGCTCTATGGCTCAAATTTTATTTTACAAGCCTATGACCCCACAAGATCCACGTGGCTGAGTATGTGCTTTGATGACTGGAATTCCTCCTATGGACCCATGGTCTGCCAATCTATGGGCTACAAGAGGTAAGTGGACTTACTTACCGGTATTCATGCCACCTAGGGGTCATGTCTAAGAAGACATCAGAACCGCAAGGCCTTTCCTGCTGCTAATGGGAAGTACTGTATACTTAAAGGGAACCTGTCATCACCTTTATGCTACCCATACTACCAGCAGAATAAAGTAGAGACAGGTGAGTTGATTTCAGTGGTCTGTCATTTATAAGTTAAAAGTAAGTGGTTGCTGAGAACCAACATCACAAACATTGCAGACTGGGCCTGGAAAAGAGTCCCGGCCACCTGAGAAGAGTCCTGGTTATTCATGAATTCCTGCTCCCCCCGCCCACCTGCGATGACTGACAGTCTTCTACCTAGTTTTCTTCCTTTCTGTCTAGGAGAAAACTGACAATCATCAGTAGATGGACGAGGAGAGCAGGAGATTAGGAATAACCAGGACTCTTCTCAGGTAGATTTGACTCTTTTCAAGGCCTGAGCTGCAATGATTATGATGCTGGTTCTCGGTAACCACTTACTTTTAGCTCATGAGTGATACACCGATGAAATCAGCAATTCTGTCACTATTTTATGCTGTCCTCAGTGAGTTCAGCATAAAGTTGATGACCGGTTCCCTTTAAGACGTCCCAGGCAGAGCGCACCCTACAGGGTAGAAGAAGGCAGGGTTGTCACAGGTCCTTTTGCTATTCCAGATGGAGTAACATAAAATACTACACCCCGCACATGTAATGGTCCCATACCTCTAACTACAGTGTCCGTATCACTGTGCCAGCCACAACACTCCATACCAGTACCGGGCACGTAACCCCCACAACAGTGCCAATTAATGTACTTTCTCTTTTTTTCCTTCCAGATCCAGTTATTATGGGGTTTTTTTGGAATCTGTCACAGCAGACTTAAAAGACTTTGCCAGTATAAATACCAGTGTGCCATTTGGCAAGTTATATAGAAGCATCAGGACAAGGTATCTATCTATCTATCTATCTATCTATCTATCTATCTATCTATCTATCTCATATCTATCTATCCTATCTATCTCTATCTATCTATCTATCTATCTATCTATCTATCTATCTATCTCATATCTATCTATCTAATATCTATCTATCTATCTATCTATCTCATATCTATCTATCTCTCTATCTATCTCATATCTATCTATCTATCTATCTATCTATCTATCTATCTATCTATCTATCTCATATTACTCTATCTATATCCAGGGACATAGCTATAGGGGGTGCAGAGGTAGCAGTTGCTACCGGGCCCAGGAGCCTGAGGGGGCCCAAAGATCCCTATGCCGCATAAGAAGACACTGGTATTATAAAAAGGGCATGCTGGTCAAGTTATACCTCTAGCTGGAGGGAAGGGGTTAGGTCCAGAATTTGGCATGGGCAGGGGCGTAGCTATAGGGGGGGAAGCGGCTGCTTTGGGGCCCAGACTCACAAGGGCCCCCCTCAGGAGGAATACTAAAAGATTTTATTGTCAGGCCCCCCTCAATAATATTATACAATGACATTATATACAGTATATACGTGTAGGAAACGGACGGAGCGGCTGCCGGGCCTCGTCTGAGAGAACAGTTTTGACCAGCCAGAGGAGTGGGGGCGTGAGTTGGGGGTTTCGAAGAAGTTGCTGAGAGGGGGGGGGGGGGCGTTCTAAAATTTGCTGTGGGGCCCGGTCAGTTGTAGTTACGCCACTGGGCATGGGTGATGCTGTTTCAATTTTTGCCTCAGGCAGCACGAAGGCTATGTGCTTCCCTGCCCCTGACCACAAAGCACTGAGGGAAGGGGGCCCCAAGCTGAACAGTTGTACCAGGGCCCGTGAGCCTTTAGCTACATCCCTGTCTATATCTATTTGTCTATCTATTATCTATCTATCTATCTATCTATCTATCTATCTATCTATCTATCTATCTATCTATTTCATATCTATATCTATCTATCTATCTATCTATCTATCTATCTATCTATCTATCCAGTGTCGGACTGCGGTACCTAGGGCCCACCAGTAAAATTTATTTTGGGGGCCCATTATACGGATACATTCAAATAAAATAAATAATCTAACAAGTTTTTTATATGAACATAGGCTGGTTGAGGCGCTGTACATTGAATATATGTATGTGCTGCAGTAAATATAATGTATTATGTGCCACTTGTGCAGGGGGTTGGAGACTAGGGGTCCACCTTGCTCAGGGGCCCACCGGGAGATTCCCCTGTACCCCTGTGGGCCAGTCCGAGCCTGTATCTATCTATCTATCTATCTATCTATCTATCTATCTATCTATCTATCTATCTATCTATCTATCTATCTTACTTATGTCTTCCTTACTCTGGAATTTGTATCTATCTATCTATCTAGAACAATGGAGAACGAGGCAGCACTCGGATGTGGTGAAGATAGTGGACCAACGTTGTCTGGAATAAAGGTCCACTATCTTCACCACATCCGAGTGCTGCCTCGTTCTCCATTGTTCTATGTATCAGGCTTAATATCCTTAGCCGTGAGGGATTGCACCACCATCTCCATTCAAGACTTGTGCTGCTGCTCTTTTGTCGTTTATATCTATCTATCTATCTATCTATCTATCTATCTATCTATCTATCTATCTATCTAATATCTATCTATCTAATATCTATCTATCTATCTATCTATCTATCTATCTATCTATCTATCCATTTAGCACAGTAATAAGGCAGAGCTGCTCTGATATATCTCCGTTCTCGCTGATCTGAAGTAGGTAAAGTAGCGTCTCTTGCCAATATACTGTAGATTCTAGAGTTCCCAGGAGAACACATTTGTAGCCCAGGAAAATAAGTGTGCCTGTGTTCCAGCCCTTGACCATATCCATCATAGATCCATCTTCTCCACGTCATTAAGCAGATGAATTGTGTTTTATTTCTACAACACTTTTACTTTGCAAATTGCCACAATAGTAAAAAATATACTCCTTTGTATCTACAACTGTATGCAGATCTATGTGTCTCCATGGTGACAGACTACAAACCCACTCTATGTAGTCTGATCGTCCCAATCGTCTACCTTCTGGGGACACATAGGTCTGCATAGGAGCTGTAGACTTTATTCTATATGTGCATATGGATTAATCCATTTCTGTTGAAATTTGTCTGAAATATATTATTTTCTTTTTGTTTTCCAGGGATTATTGTCCATCTAGAAAGGTGATCTCAATGAGGTGCATAGGTGAGTCACTCTGTAATGTGTGTGATGTCATCAATTATATTACATTTTTACAAAATTGCCAGTTATTTGCTAATTGTGTGTTCTGTAACTCAGTCACCCATCCTTTAGGCTAGGGCTACATGGCGACAGTTGTCGCGCGACACCCGTTGCAGCCCGCATCCCTGGGTAGCGGGGATCCCATAGAAATGAATGGGTTGCCACTGCCGCAGCTATCCCATTCATTTCTATGGGATCCCCGCTACTCAGGGATTCGGGCTGCGACGGGTGTTGCGCGACAACTATCGCTGTGTAGCCCTAGCCTTAGATACTTCCCTATGCTGTTCCTCTCCTCTTACTAATTTCTTCCTTACTCTGGAATTTGTACAACCACATGTGCCACAAGCCCTGGAGGAGCGGAGCAGACAATGGGAGTGGTAGTGGCTGTGTCTCTAACAAGCAATCCCCACACTGTTGATCCCTAGGGTCAGGGAGTGATAGGAGGGCGCACCCTGTCTTCCCTTGGGACACACCCTGATGTTGGGGTTCCTGCCTGGTGGTAGTTAGGGATCCCTTGATGTTGAAGGTTTGATGTTCTTTCTGGGATTCACGTCACCTATCCCTTGGTTGAACTTGATGGACTTATGTCTTTTTTTCAACCATATTAACTATGATGTAGGTGCAAGGCAGGAGGTGGAGAGTCCAATAGGAGTTATAGTACATCCAACGCCACCAAAACACAGTTCTATATACTCCACAGTGCAAGTTCTCCCAGATATAGTATAGTACTCTTTCCTCTCTATCTTCTGAGAGTGTCTCTATGCAGAATCTATGACTGGTAATATTACTCTGGCTGTAATCTCCAGCTGAGGGACACAGGGTTAACATACGACAGGTTGTGTCCAAGTGTGAAGGGTGTATCAGCAATGTCCCCTCACAACAGTAAAGTCTAACAGTTTTGATCAGCAAATACCTTTCTGTCTGACTCTAAATGCTCGGCCATGTAGATTCTGGACCTTCTTGGTTCTTTCCTTTATCTCTCTCTCTCTCTCTCAAGTACTGTAGACATGGTGAGGTCTTTCACTCAGTAGATAATCCTCAGAGAAGGTGATTCTCTGTAACTTTGGTCCAGTCCTTTGAGAAGTAGAGCTCATGCAGAGGCGGATTGGACACAGACCTTACAGGGAAATTCCCCGGTGGGCCGATGCCCAGGGGGCCAGCCAGTGGAAGTTTTTGGGAATGTATTTTGTACTTCTGGCAGTATTTTTTGATGGACTGAGGTATTTGGCTCTGCTTGGGTGGTATAATGTGCCACAATATGGTATTGCTGGCCCCACCTTCCATCAATTTGGACCTGACTACAAAACAGGGCCACTTTTAGTATTTTTTCCAGGCCCATTTAAAGTTCCCAGTCCGCCCCTGAGCTCATGGCACAGCTCTCACTTCCTTCTGTAACTCTACACTAACTAGAAAGAAAAGGATGCGAATGAGCTCTTAACAAGCTGTGCCTCTGATGCCAACAGATGTGAGGCAGCTATCCTATAAGTCAATAGGCTTTGAGACATGACTCGGATATTAAATAAGCCAGCACCTCATCTGCAGACAGCTGTTTCGGGGTGGTTGCCCCTCATCAGTGCAGAATTTCAGAGGAGCATGTATGGCCTACAAGTCTCCTCATGCCGACTAAGGCTCTGTCTCCCCAAGGAGAGATAGTACCCCACAAATCTCCACTAACTAGACACACTAGACTGAGCTAGTGGTGGTTCTAAGTCTACACCTAACTTCCCAAAAGGACAGAGTCAGGATCATTAACCCTGACTGATCCATACAAAGATATGCTGGGTAGCTTGCAAGATATGAACGCATAAAATAACATTGACCAGTTGCCTACCACCACACAACTATAAATGTTGGGGAGGTGGGCCGTTAACTGTAAACTGCCATATATATGTGACAGGTTACACTATGACCAGCTGGTGCCCTATGGAGCTACAGATTGTTGTGACCTCACTGTCATTAGACAGCTGCAGTAACATAGTAACATAGTTTATAAGGCCGAAAAAAGACATCTGTCCATCCAGTTCGGCCTGTTTTCCTACAAGTTGATCCAGAGGAAGGCAAAAAAACCCTGTGAGGTAGAAGCCAATTTTCCCCACTTTAGGGAAAAAAATTCCTTCCCGACTCCAATCAGGCAATCAGAATAACTCCCTGGATCAGTCACAGTGAAGATCCTCGAGAACAGCCAAAGTGGTCTCCAGGCATGTGATCATTGTGACAAGTGTCACAACGATCATGTGTGAAGTAAAGTAAAGTATATAAAGCCAGCACTGGGACCTTCAGCTATAAGAGAGCAATCCGTGCTGGCTGTAAAGTGAACTGCAATCCTTCTGTCTATGAATTAACCATTTCCTGCCCTGACTGTGGTAGGAAAGAGTTAATTCCGTTTTGTTCTTAAAAAAAAACAATAAAAAATACATAAAAAGTAAAAAAAAAGCTATAGCTATAGTTCTTAGTTTTAGCAATAGTATAGCAGACTGTACACATACATTTTCTCTTTTTTTCTTTCATAAAATAATTAAATAAAAAATAGAGCTATTAGTTTTAGTAATAGTATATTGGACTTTGTAAAATATACACACATTTTTTCTTTGTAAGAATTTTATATAGAAGTGTAGGTTTTTTGTGTGTAAAATATACAAGCGCACATATTTTTTTTCATTTCCAAAAACAAAAATCCAAAATCTTAAAATGTAGAAATTTCCCTAAGATGAATACCTTTGGGAGTTAACATTCATAAAAGTCACTTTGAAGGAGTTTCTAATGTTTTAGCAGTGTACAAAATCTGTACTGGAAGCATGACGCTGGAGAACTACCAATAGAAAAATAGGCCTCCTAAATCCAAAACGTGCTCCAGTCTTGTGGTGAGTAGGGATGAGCGAACCCGAACTGCAAAGTTTGGGTTCGTACCGAACTTTGCGAGCTTGGGTACCCGGACCTGAACCTGGACTTTTTCATTGAAGTCCGGGTTCGGGTCATTTTATTATTTTCCGTCATAAGATGGTTATAGTGGAAAATAATAGCATTCTTAAGACAGAATACAAAAGAATAAGGCAATTTAGGGGTTAAAAAAACTTACCTCATCCACTTGATTGCGCTGCCGTAGTGTCTTCTATCTTCTTTCAGCAGGACTTGGAAAAGGATCTGTGATGATGTCACCGTGCTCACCACGTGGTGACATCATCGCTGGTCCTTTGGCAGGTCCTGCTGAATGAAGATAGAAGGACCTGCGATGACATCACCGGTGACGTCATCGCAGGTCCTTTTGCGGGTCCTGCTGAAAGAAGATAGAAGACACTGCGGAGCGCGATCAAGTAGATGAGGTGAGTTTTTTTAACCCCTAAATTGCCATATTCTTTTGTGTTCAGACTTAAGAATGCTATTATTTTATGCTATAACCATGTTATAACGGAAAATAATAAAGTGAAGTTCGGGTCCCCATTGACTTCAATGGGGTCCGGGTTCGGGGTGAAGATGGTTTTCGAAATGTCTTGAAGTTTTTTGCAACAGAAAAAAAATTTATAAGAAAGGAAAAATGTTTCAGAATTTTCAGTTTTTCTTCATTATATCTGACATGTAATGGCACAAATGAAAAGTCCTGTGTCCTGTGAAAAATAATATCCTCGAGTTAGCAACACAAAAACCCTTCTTTCATTTCAGTGGAGTTCCCATCACATAGACAAACTCCGTGCCTGACTGTTCCATATTAACTGCTGATTTTCTTTCACCCACAGATTGCGGTCAGTCATCCAAGCAGGCGCCGTCTAGCCGTATAGTTGGTGGAACCGTGGCTAAAAGTGGAGAGTGGCCGTGGCAAGTGAGTCTGCAGATCAAGCAATCGCATGTCTGTGGGGGATCAATTATCACTCCCGAATGGATAGTAACGGCAGCGCATTGTGTCGAGGGGTGAGTCATTATATTATCATATTTTTTTGGGGGGGGATGTTCAAACATTTGGTCTCTGCCTCCGTATTATATGGAAAAGACAAGTGACTCATAAAATTGCATCTAGGCATCAATCAGGAGTGTAGCTAAAGGCTCATGGGCCGTGGTGAAAGTGTTCAGCTTGGGCCCCCATTCCCTAAGTGCTTTGTGGGCAGGGGAGCACATAGCCTTCATTTTACCTGGGGCAAAAATGGAAACGGTACCCCCCCCCCCATGCCAAATTCTTGACCTAACCCCTTCCTTCCAGCCAGAGGTGTAACTTGACCAGCATGCACTTTCTATAATACTGGTGTCTTCTTATGAGGCACAAGGGTCTTGTGGCCCCATCAGGCTCCTGGGCCTGGTAGCGACTGCCACCTCTGCACCCCCTATAGTTACGCCCCTGGTGTCAATGCAAAATCTGTACATTGTCCCCTACTTAACATAGGCCATGTATAATACTGGTGTCCTTTTATGTGGTAGGGGAACCTCTGGGCCCCTTCAGATACCATGGACTGGGGGCCGCAGCTGCCTCCAAACTCCTGGCAACATATATTTCTGTAATGACATCTGTGGAAAGAAGGTGCCTCAGCTCCAGAAAAGCAGACCATAGTCCATATGGACTCACAGCAGTCCAGTTGCCTATTTAGCCATATGGCACAGAAAGCCCTTCCTGAAAACTTGAGAGAGAGTGAAGCTTCACATGGGTTTAGTTTAGAGCAATGGGGGAGAGCTCCTGCTACAGCCAGTTGCCTTACAGACAGGGGGTCATTTATTAAAGAAGAACTCCCGACAAAAATTTTATTCCATGTCCTGCTAGAAATGTACATGATGTAATCTGTAGTGAATGTCATTTTCTTACCAGTGTCTGAATTTTTTACTTATATCATCCTGAAGTTTCTTATCTGTGTCATGTGACCAGCAATTAGACCCACCAACTCACACACAGACTTATGTGTGGACAGGAAGTCTAATTCTCTATGTATTCCTATGAGACTGAAAGTGAGGCTCCCATAGGAATGAATAGAGAAGTGACTGGCTTCCTGTCCTGGGTCAGTTGGAGGTCAGGGAGTTGGTCACATGACCCAGCTACAATAAGAAGAGAGGTTTTTACTCACAGAAACAGTCACTGATGAGAAAATGACAATCACTACAGATTATATCATGCACCTTTCTAACAGGTCAGAGAATAAAAATTTTTGCGGGAGTTCTTCTTTAACCATAAATATGCCTATATTAGGCGTATTTCTGGCTCAGATTGTGGCACAATCTGCGACTTTTCCCCTCTGACGGCAGGTCTAAAAAAGTGGCCATGGTGTGGGCGGGGACAAGCCTGGAGGCCTATCTCATTCACAATTCTCTATGCCTAGCTTAGGTGTAGAAAATGGTCTAAATGTAAGACAGTGAGGAAACTATCTTACATTTAGCGCTGGCGCTGGATGCGTCGAAGTTATGTACAGGCCGGCACCTCTTCCTAACTATCTACCGCCAGATGATCCTCAAACATTGTGTATCATTCTATTATTGAGACTTATTCATGCGTCTATTGGTAAGTCAGACATTGACAGGTGTGGAGGTGTTAATGAGCCAATCGTAACAAGGATAATAAGATCCGTCAACAGCAGCAGGTCCGTCAACAGCAGAGAGGAATGAGGCAGGATGGTCAGAGGTGTATTATACAGCCGGTGGACGGTTTATGTGCTGTCTCTTCCACTCTTCTATGACTAATGGAGTCGTTATTCACCCTTTAGGACTTACTCTTACGCCTCGCTGTGGACGGTCTACTCCGGATCCATCCAAAAATCTGGTGGTCAGGCCAATTTTGTGGAGAGAATTATTTCTCACCCCAATTACGACAGTGAAACGAAGGATAATGACATCGCCCTCATGAAGCTAAAGACCAGTTTATCATTTAGTGGTAAGGGATTCTGAGGGGGGGGGGGGCACTTACTTTTTCAGCATATTTCTCATTAGTGTTAAACGAACCAAAGTTAATGAAGTGGAATTTGATACGAATTTCAGGAAAAATTCAATTCGCCACGAATTTCTTGGCGCTTTTTGGTAACGAATCAATTTTTCCTGAAATGGTGGGAAAAAAAATAATACATACCTCATCCATTTGCTTTCGGAGAAGCCGGCACCTGAATGATGATGTCACCGCACCCGGCCAGCGTGATGACGTAATGATGTCGCACGTCAGCTTGCGTTTGGGGACTTTTCTTCAATCACGACGAGTAAATGGATGATGTGGGTATGTACTTTTATTAACCCCTGAAAGGCCTCAATGTGACTCTCAGATGCCACGATCAGTGTTGAATGCGGCATCTGAGGAGTTCAATGACGGGATGCTTCATACAATGGAATGCGTTTCGTGACTTAGTACTTAGTCACAAATTTAATTTCTTGTCGAGGTTTGGAGAAACGGCCGAATCGAACTTTTCAAAACTTCGCTCATCACTTATTCCTCGTGTGTGAATGGGACACATAAAAAAGTGCCTATAGAACTGACCACGCTGAAGAATAACCCTCAAGGATATGTCCATGGAGCGCTGGCTCGGCTATTTCCGTCAGCCCCAGTAGAAATGAATGGGAGCGGGGCTGCGCATGCGCGGTACGCTCCCATTCACTTCTATGGGGAGCCGGCTTGGGGGGCATATCGCTAGGATATGCCTCCAATGTCTTATAGTGGTGGGTCCCGCACTTATATCGAGAATGGAGCCCCGCAAGGTGGTGGCTGGAGGACTCCGTTCCTGCCACCACCTTGCGGGGCTCCATTCTCGATATAAGTGCGGGTCCCACCGCTATAAGACATTAGAGGCATATCCTAGCGATATGCCCCCATTGTCTATGATGAGAATACCCTTTTAAGGGTTTTTTGATACTGGAAGAACCACAGAGGGCCACAAATGGGACCATCATGCCAACAATGGTGTAATGATATAATACTATCTACCCAAGTCTGAAGCTCCTATGCAGATCTGTGTCTCCATGGTAACAGACTACAAACAAACCTTGTGTAGTCAGATCCTACCATCATAGCACATTTCATTAGTTCTTTACTTCTTTCTTACATATATTTGGTTGGGAATGGAACAGATAGATGGAAAGGAGTGCGTCTACAGAATCGGCCTACATGAGTATATTATGTAGTCTATTACCGGGGGAAAAAAACTAGATCTGCACAAGATCGGTATCCACAAAACTGTTGGATAAGACTGTTTGCAAAATTGTTTCCCTTTTATTTTAGTTTATAAAAATGGTAATAAATGTGGACCTACCTTTAAAGGCTACATACACAACCTATGAGTTTTGCGGTCTGCAAATTGCGGTTCCGCAAAAACAAGGGTTGACGTCCGTATGGCACCCATTGTAACAATGCCTATCCTTGTCCGCAAAACGGACAAGAATTGGAAATATTCTATCTTTTTTGAAGGGCCACGGAACAGATATACGGATATTGACAGCGCACAGTGTGCTGTCCTCATTTTTTGCGGACCCATTAAAATGAATGGGTCCGCATTCTATCCGCAAAAAAAAGAGCGGACGCGGAAACAAAATACATTCTTGTGCATGAGGCCTAACTAGGATATCCATGATTAGAACAACATGACTACACTCATCCAGTAAGGCCTCATTAACACAAACATTGTTTTGGTCTGCATCCGAGCCACATTTTTTGCTTCAATGGGGCCGCAAAGAATGTGGACCGCACTCCGTGGTGTTCTGTGGCCCCACAAAAAAAAATGAGCAGGTCCTATTCTTGTCCGTTTTGTGGACAAGAATAGGCATTTCTATAATGGGTGGCCCATTCCGTTCCGCAAATTGCGGAACGCACATGAGTGGCATCCGTGTTTTGCGGATCTGCAATTTGCGGACCGCAAAACACGGTGCTTTTTTGTGCATGAAGCCTAACGGTGACACTCCTGTGCACAGGTTGTGTACATTATTACAACTCGGTGCCATTCAGGACAATGGGTCTGAACTGCAGTACCCGACATAACCCATAGACACACCTGGTGCTGTTTTTGGAATTTTGGACTAACACCATCTTTCCCTTCCAGGAAGTAACATAAAACCCGTATGTTTGCCCAATGTCGGAATGCCATGGTCGGACACACAGTCCTGCTGGATCACAGGATGGGGTTACACATATCAAGGAGGTAATCGGCTCTACAGTGTGAAAACCCAAAACAGCTCCTTATATATCAGCTTCTAGTACCCGTGTGTGGTTTATATATGTAATATAACTCAGGGCAGGATGACTAATGAATGTACACAATGACTCCGCCAGCAGAATATTGAGTGCAGCTCTGGAGTATAATACAGGATGTAACTCCGCATCAGTACAGGATAAGTAGTGTAATGTATGTACACAGTGACTGCACCAGCAGAATAGTGAGTGCAGCTCTGGAGTATAATACAGGATGTAACTCCGCATCAGTACAGGATAAGTAGTGTAATGTATGTACACAGTGACTCCACCAGCAGAATAGTGAGTGCAGCTCTGGAGAATAATACAGGATGTAACTCAGGATCAGTACAGAATAAGTAATGTAATGTATGTACACAGTGACTGCAGCAGCAGAATAGTGAGTGCAGCTCTGGAGAATAATACAGGATGTAACTCAGGATCAGTACAGGATCAGTAATGTATGTACACAGTGACTGCACCAGCAGAATAGTGAGTGCAGCTCTGGAGTACAATACAGGATGTAACTCAGGATCAGTACAGGATAAGTAATGTAATGTATGTACACAGTGACTGCAGCAGCAGAATAGTGAGTGCAGCTCTGGAGAATAATACAGGATGTAACTCGGGATCAGTACAGGATAAGTAATGTAATGTATGTACACAGTGACTCCACCAGCAGAATAGTGAGTGCAGCTCTGGAGTATAATACAGGATGTAGCTCAGGATCAGTACAGGATAAGTAATGTAATGTATGTACACAGTGACTGCAGCAGCAGAATAGTGAGTGCAGCTCTGGAGAATAATACAGGATGTAACTCAGGATCAGTACAGGATAAGTAATGTATGTACACAGTGACTGCACCAGCAGAATAGTGAGTGCAGCTCTGGAGTATAATACAGGATGTAACTGAGGATCAGTACAGGATAAGTAATGTATGTACACAGTGACTGCACCAGCAGAATAGTGAGTGCAGCTCTGGAGTATTATACAGGATATAACTCAGGATCAGTACAGGATAAGTAATGTAATGTATGTACACAGTGACTGCAGCAGCAGAATAGTGAGTGCAGCTCTGGAGAATAATACAGGATGTAACTCAGGATCAGTACAGGATAAGTAATGTAATGTATGTACACAGTGACTGCACCAGCAGAATAGTGAGTGCAGCTCTGGAGTATAAGACAGGATGCGACTCAGGATCAATGCAATATAAGTAATATCATGCATCAGAACTCTGTGGAAAATTGCACCAAAATACTGGAATACAAAGGGTATGCCAAATGTATTATGTGTTTGGTGCTTTGTACACCTACCTCAATAGTATTGAATAGTCTGTATAAACAGGGACATGAGTAAGGTGGGTTACAAAAATGTACAAAATGTATTGTAGATGAACCATAATTTGATACACTAAGTGAGATGTGGGGTGGAATATTATAGAGAAAAGTCCAACATGTCTAAGTCGTGCCTTTTGTGCATTTGGAAAACTTTGTTGCATTTTCTCCTATAAAACAGTTGATAAAATCTGAAATCATGCAGCTAATCACGTGTTTTACCCCACAGGAACAACATCGAGTTTGCTGATGGCGGCTAACGTTCCTTTAATCAGCTCGAAAATTTGTAATTCTCCTTCCGTTTACAATGGTATCATCACTTCCAGCATGATATGTGCCGGCTACCTCTCTGGAGGCGTTGATACCTGTCAGGTAAAATTTATTGAAGAATAGAGACTAGTGGGGTTGGACCTTTTGTGTCTTCATCTTCTATGCAGACCTATATGTTTCCATGGTTACAGACTACAAACAATCCCTGTGCAGTCTGCTCCTGTAGTCATACTTCCTTTTATCTTTCTTCTACTACTTGCTTGTGTAAATTCTATAGATTAGCAAGGAGTCCGGGGAAAAAGGGTTAAAAAAAATACTACAATTTTATGTATACAGCCCCAATGCAGACCTACATGGGCATACCTGAAAAACCCTATGTAGTCAGATCCTCCAGTCAAGTGTTTCTCTCTTCGATCTACCTCTAAGAGTGGAGTAACTCGTCACTACCTCAGGCTACAACACTTTTTTTTATTCACATGGATGTGATTAGGAGCTGTATACACAAAACAGTAGATTTTTTATCATATGGCCTCTACTTTCACCTAACCTACCAGTTGTATGTTAGCAAGAGGGAGGTAGTTAACAGAAAGAAAGAAGTATGACTGCAGGATCAGACCACGGCCGTGCTTGTTTGTAGTCTGTAACCATGGACATACGTAGGTCTCAAAAAGAACTGCGTGCACAAAATGGTAAGAAATTTTATATATACACAGTCATGGCCAAAAGTTTTGAGAATGATACAAATATTAATTTTTACAAAGTCTACTGCTTCAGTTTTTATAATGGCAATTTGCATATACTCCAGAATGTTATAAAGAGTGATCAGCTTAACAGCAATTACTTGCAAAGTCAATATTTGCCTAGAAAATGAACTTTATCCCCCAAAACACATTTCAACATCATTGCAGCCCTGCCTTAAAAGGACCAGCTAACATCGTTTCATTGATTGCTCCATTAACACAGGTGTGGGTGTTGGTGAGGACAGGGCTGGAGATCAATCTGTCATGATTAAGTAAGAATGACACCACTGGACACTTTAAAAGGAGGCTGGTGCTTGCATCATTGTTTCTCTTCTGTTAACCATGGTTATCTCTAAAGAAACACGTGCAGTCATCATTGCACTGCACAAAAATGGCCTAACAGGGAAGAGTATCGCAGCTAGAAAGATTGCACCTCAGTCAACAATCTATCGCATCATCAAGAACTTCAAGGAGAGAGGTTCCATTGTTGCCAAAAAGGCTCCAGGGCGCCCAAGAAAGACCAGCAAGCACCAGGACGTCTCTTAAAAGTGTTTCAGCTGCGGGATCGGGCTACCAGCAGTGCAGAGCTTGCTCAGGAATGGCAGCAGGCAGGTGTGAGTGCATCTGCACGCACTGTGAGGCGGAGACTCTTGGAGCAAGGCCTGTTCTCAAGGAGGGCAGCAAAGAAGCCACTTCTCTCCAGAAAAAACATCAGGGACAGACTGATATTCTGCAAAAGGTACAGGGAGTGGACTGCTGAGGACTGGGGTAAAGTCATTTTCTCTGATGAATCCCCTTTTCGATTGTTTGGGACATCTGGAAAACAGCTTATTCGGAGAAGACGAGGTGAGCGCTACCACCAGTCTTGTCTCATGCCAACTGTAAAGCATCCTGAAACCATTCATGTGTGGGGTTGCTTCTCAAACATAGAGATTTTGAGTCCATGGCCTGGAAACTCCCCAGATCATAATCCCATTGAGAACTTGTGGTCAATCATCAAGAGACGGGTGGACAAACAAAAACCTACAAATTCTGACAAAATGCAAGCATTGATTGTGCAAGAATGGACTGCTATCAGTCAGGATTTGGTCCAGAAGTTGATTGAGAGCATGCCAGGGAGAATTGCAGAGGTCCTGAAGAAGAAGGGTCAACACTGCAAATATTGACTTGCTGCATTAACTCATTCTAACTGTCAATATAAGCTTTTGTTACTCATAATATGATTGCAATTATATTTCTGTATGTGATAAAAACATCTGACAAACACACATAAAAACCAGAGGGCAGCAGATCATGTGAAAATATAATATTTGTGTCATTCTCAAAACTTTTGGCCATGACTGTGTATATATATATATATACATCACATCATGTTATGAAAGCCTGCTGATTTCTACAGCTCCCTTTCAGCTCAGTACTAATTGTATAACTCCAAAAGCAGTAAGCTAAGATATTGACAGTATCCACTATAACAGAGACATCTACAGCACCCCGTCCCTTAACAGTGACCTTCACAGCCCCCCACCCCTTAACAATGACCCCCCCCCCCACAGTGCCCCATCTCCTTAAAATGGGACCTTCACAGCAGCCTGCCTCTTTTACAGTGAGTTTCACAGCACCCCACCCCCTTGACAGTGACCTCTACAGCACCCGCCACTTAACACTGTCCATAAGGTACAGTCCCCTTAACTGACCTCCACTGTACCCCGCTCCCTTAACAGTAACCTCACAGTACCCCGCTGCCTTAACAGTGACCTCACAGTACCCCGCCGCCCCTTTAATAGAGGCCTCCACAGTCCCCTCCTCCCTTAACATTGACCTCCATAGCGGCCTGCCCCCTTAACAGTAACATCCACAGCGCCCTCCCCTTAACAGTGACCTGTACAGCGCCCACCCCTTTATTAGTGACCTCCACAGTACCCCGTCTCGTTGATTTCCACAATAACATTGATTTCCACACTAACCCACCCCCTTAACAGTGACCTACTGACCTCAGTTCCCTTAAAATATGACTTCCACAACACCCTGCCCTTTAACACTGACCTCCATAGCAGACCATTCCCTGCCCCCTTAACAGAGTCCTCCACAGTGCCCGCCCCTTTAACAGTGACCTCCACAGCATCTTGCCCCTTAACAGTGACCTCCACAGTGTCTGCCCCTTTATTAGTGACCTCCACAGTACCCCATCTCCAGCAGTGATTTCCACAACACCCCAGCTCCTTAACAGTGGCCTCTACAGCAATTTGCCCCTTAATACTGACCCCCATAGCAGACCATACCCTTAACTGTGACCTCCTCAACAGCCTGCTCCTAGGGTGGCCAGACGTGTGTTTTTAGGCCGGACAGTTCAGCTTTCAGATTACCTGTCCTCCGTCCGGCGGGATGTTCTGTGCTGTCTGAGCATGAGCTGCAGAGAGAAAGTCACCCTCCCTCCCACCCCTGCAGCTAACAGAAGTTCATTTTTACCTTCATTTATTCAATTCCCCCGTCGGCTTAGTAGGACCTGGGGGGGGGGGGGTTTAAGTCCGTCTTTTGAGGGTGGCCTGGCCCCTTAACTGTGTTCCCTCTGCACTCTGCTCCCTTAACAGTGTCATCGACAGCGCCCTGCCCCTTTAAAGCTGACCTACAGTAGTGAAGAAAAATGGCAGGGTTGTTATGGAAACTTGGTGTAAAACTGTGTGTATGTGGAGACTAAGGGCTTGCGAGCTTCTATTGACTGATAAGGGACATCAGACTGTGTGTATGGCAGTTGGGATATGAAGAGAAAGACCTGCAGGCTTCCATTGGCTAATGCATTTTTTGGGAATATCTCAGGAACAGTACATCCTAGAGAACTGAGACCAAGTCTAAAAAACTTTCCGGACACCTAATGTACCTGTGTACCAAATTTCGTGATTGCAAATGCAACTGTGTGGATTCCTTTAGCGGACATACACGCATACATACACTCAGCTTTATATATTAGATAATTGATTGGTGCAGAATTTTGGAAACAGTGCTAATAATAATTCTATACAGAAGTAGTACATTTGTCAGGGGTGGGGTCCATTCTAAGTGTCGCTAACTATGTGTGCCTCTATTGCTGAGATTTGTCACTGATTTCCTTTTGTGCCTCCGCAGGGTGATAGTGGTGGTCCTCTAGTCACAAAGACAAACGATTTGTGGTGGCTTGTTGGGGACACAAGCTGGGGAACAGGATGTGCCAATCGGAATAAACCTGGAGTCTATGGGAACATTACAGTGTTCTTGGACTGGATCTACCTTCAGATGCAGGTGGAGTAGTATTCTGTGTTCTGCTTCATTGAGGTTCTAGTGATAGACGCTGGCGCTGAAGAGGTTAGAAAAACATGGTTGCTTTCTTCCATAAACAGCACCATGCCTGTTTGGTTGTACCTGGTATTGCAGCTTTTCTCCATGAAAGTGAATGGGGTGACGCTACCAGCGATGGAAATGCAAACATGGCACTAGCTTGTGAGTGTAGTGGGCATCATGGCCGGCGGGTCTCCATTGTTTCAAACAGCAGAGACCTGCAGCTAATGACTGCGATAGCAATAACACTGATCGTGCTTTAGATGACGTGATCAAGTGAGATAACAGCATCTAAAGGGTGAAAAATCTGGAAGCGTTTCTTACTCTGCGGCCAATGAGGATGCCGGTAATTGAATTCAATACGCTGGGTCTCTCTAAAGAGAACCAGGGTATTGAAGCTGCAATTCTTATTTTGGCCAGCAGGTGGCAGGCCAACATAAGAAATAAGCAATTCAGAATAAAATGAAAAATAATTTTGTAGGCTCAAATACAGGCTTCAAAATCTTAAAAAAATGTATAAAAAATGTAAAAATGTAAACGTTTAAATAACATCCCTTTGCGTAGAATAAAATAATAAATACATAAATAACAAAAAATATAAACATCATGGGTATCACCGTGACTTGAATATGTCCCTACTAGAGATGAGCGAGCGTGCTTCGTTACGAGCAATGTAGTGCTCGCTCCCCTGCGCTCGCATGGGCGCCGGCAGCCGCAAGTGGCTGCCAGCGCCTATGCTAGCGCAGGGGAGCCGAGCACTATAGTGCTCGTAACGAGCACGCTCGCTCATCTCTAGTCCCTACTATTAAAATATAAAAATGTTTTTCCAATACGGCGAATGGCGTAACGGAAAAAAAGGCGAGAATGGCCAATTTGCCATTTTTTCATTGCTTTCTCTTACCATAACATTTTTTCAATAAAATGTGTTCAAAAAGTTACACACACTCCAAAATGGTATCAATAAAAACTAAAGATTGTCCCACAAAAAATGAGCCCTCACACAGCTCATAAAAATGTTATGGGGGTCAGTATATGGTGATGTAAAAAAACTATTTTTTTTTTTCAACTTAGACACACATTTAGACATAAAAAACCTATACATATGGGGTATCATTGTAATCGTACTGACCCAGAGAATTAAGGGCACAGGTCAGTTTTGCCACAAAAGGATCACAGTGGAAACAAAACCGTGGAGGAATTGTGTTTTTTTTTTTTTTTCCAATTCCACCCCATTTGGAATTTTTTTTCATGTTTCCCACTATATTGTATGCCACATTAAATGGTGGTATTAGAAAGTGCATCTTGTCCTGCAAAATACAGCTGCCCTCATACAGCTATGTGAATGGAAAAATAAAAAAAAAGGTATGGCTCAAGGAAGGTAGGGAAGAAAAATAAAAATGCAAAAATGAAAAAACCTCCAGTATACTAAGGGTTAAAAGTTTCCCTGTTGAGTCTTAATCTTAACTTGTTTATAAATATTTGCACAAAGTTGTCACTATGGGGAGCAAGTTAAAGACAGATGTATAGTGATAGCATCGAGTTCAGAAGGCATGTATGCGTTTTATCTTCAGCTTGCTCCCCCTAGTGGTAGCCTTGTGCAGAAGAAACATGATACATCTGTGCAGCCATCAGCAGAATGAAGACCCCTTGACTTGAATAGGACGGAGCTGCAGTCCTGGGCACAGTCACTATATTGAAGTGTGCACTGTACTCAAGGAATAAGAGAGAGGAGGGGGATGTAGCTGCAGCTTCTAATTTATGAGAGGGAGCAGCAGACAATAAACATGGAAGGAACTGCATGTTCAGTTCAACAATGGGAATCTGGGTTTTCTGATTGTATGGCGGGAGGTCCCACTACCAGTACAAGCTCATCTAAAATGGTCACTTATCTTTCCCTTGCAGACTTACACATGATGGAGCAGTGCGATGCAACAAGGACTTCCTGATGGTATCTACTTTTATACTGACGATGCAATCATAGCTCATACGGGTATTAGAGCATGCACACCCTGATCACGGACTGCTACCAGAAGATGCTGCTGTATGAAGAGTCAGCGCCATCTACTGGCCACTATTATATATTCTCTTCAACCTCTTGTGAATAGTTGCACAGTACTATAACCCTCAATGTTTTCACTCCATGTGCCATTGGCAAGTTGTTGTGAATGGGAATGGATCGGAAATTCTAATGGTGCACTGACTTTATGTACAATCAGGTGATGTGTCATTTTTTTTTTTTTAAATTGTGTAATGGAAAAGTAAGATTTGGTTGTGAGCAAATCAAAGTAAGGTAGCTGGAATACCATGGCGAAGTTGTCTCAAAGTTTTCAAAGTACTTGCAAGGTTGCTTCGCTGAGGCATTTGTGAAAAGTAGAAAAAAACTTGAGTTTTCTTTTAAACGTTTCAATTAAACGGGTATGTACATATTTGCAAACATGTTTATTGCCCTAATCTAAAAAAAAAAAATAATAATTTTTTTTAAAAGATATTCTTTATAAAATCCAACCGTTTTGTGTATACTGATCCTCCATGGATATAAACTACAATGGTTATGATTCTGCACTCATGTTAAAGCATACCTTTTGTTTTTTGTTTTTTTTTTTGTTTTTTTTTTAAATATGACATAATGGCTGTGCTTCTTTGTACAAGCTTAACTGTGAAGGGACAGTAAAGGTCTGGGCTTCCCTAAAGTCTCATTCGGCCATATTATTACCTGGTTCAGCAGCACAGCTAGATGCATTTCTCTCAGAAGCAAGGGGTGTCTCCTTTCTGTTAGTACTATATGCAGTGACTTCAATTCCCACTATGTTTGCTGTATTCTTGGGAGCTCAGAAAGTTGATAATGGGGGGGGGGGGGTTAAATCACACATATAGAAAAGCAAAAAGGATCCTGTGATGTTCAGAAGTTGTGTAGAAGCAGTTTTTTTTAATCAAGCACACTATGACACCCCCAATCACGCTCAGCTTCTGAGTCTCTGTTACCAGGGGAGGATCTTGTCTGACAACAGGTAGTGGATGGCAAGTTAGGTGGAAGTGAGACCCCAGGTGGCCATAACTTTACAGATTTTTTCAGGTGGATGAGGGCATATTTTTTTAAATGAAGTGATTTTGAAATTTGCTAGTTACACCATTCTTTATTAAATTGTGTGAAAGCAGACACACTTATGTGTGTGGGGAGCTCCAGATTCCCCCAACACATAATTTCGGCAGAGAGAAGGATCAGGCGAGATCAATATTTTCACCCGACCACAGGGTCGGATTGGCCATAGACCTGGTGGGCCAATGCCCAGGGGGCCACCCAAGACCCATCTCTGCCACTGGCTGGGTAAATAATAAGCTATCAGTTGTAATTAACGCTGTGGGAATCAGGTACTCATGTACCCGGCCAGCGACTGCACATGTCCTCCTGAATTCAACTATGTCCCGCGTCTCACCTCCCAAGCACCTGCTCCATATCTTAGTCAGAGACAATTGGAAGAGGGGGAGAGAAAATGAGCCTCTACTGATGGCCACCACAGAGGGCAATATATTATGCGGCACTGTGGTACGTGGTATTTTACGCTATGGTATTGCTGACCCCCCTACTTTTGTTGCCCCGCCTCCTGTCAATTTAGACCCTCCTACTATATGGGGCACTATTTTCCAGGGCCACTTTAGGTTCCCAATCCGCCCCCGCCAGACCATGTTATACTCCCCGGAGAAGTGTCCGGCAGCAGCTTTCTTCATTCTCCCCATATAATAAACATGCATGTTGGGCTGAGCCAAACACGTATATGTACGGAGAAACTGGGAGAAAGATAACAGTCGGACGAATGATCATTCAGCTCAAAACTATTGAATGTATATGGGCAGCTTTACTCTTCTCCATCTGCCTCAACTTCTGTAGATTAGGAGGGGGCAAAATCAGGGGATGGGTAAGACATGAGTACAAGATCAGACTACACAGTTTGTTTGTCGTCTGTAACCATAGAGACAGAAATCAGCAAAGGAGCTCTATACACAAAACGGTAGGTGAATGTTTCAAGGTCATTGGTAACATGACTTCATTTGCTACTTTAGATACATCGGAGCAATGAAAAAAAAAAACTTGGTTGCAAAAGTCTACACTCCCTTTACATAACAATGGCTCTGGAGTTCACACACCTTGTTTTATATCTTCATATTTCTTACGTTTTGGAGTCATTAGATGGTCTGTTGTACCCTAAAGATATGGTCACTAGCCTGACTGCTGGGCAGATGGGTCAGTTCATTTCAAGCCAATACACATAGCACAAGCCAGGGGCGTAACTACCATAGCGGCAGACCATGTGACTGCTATGGGGCCCAGGGGCAAGAGGGGGCCCAGTCTTAGTTGGGATCATCTCCTCTTCTAGTGGAGGTGAAAACTTGGTCAGGACTCTACCCTCTAAAGGAACAACTTTTAGTAAATGAGGCAGTGGGGAAATGGCCCGAGGATCATTGAAAGGGGTTTAGGCAGAAACCCTTCTGTTCTGTGTGGGGGGCCTGGTCTGATCCTTGCTATAGGGCCCTTACTTCTCTATGTACACCACTGGCAGAAGGACTCATGGACACAGACTCCGTACGACCCAGTGCTTCAGAGCCACATGTCCTATGTGCCGTCATATGGTGCCTCTCGTGATACACTGATACGAGTCCTGCAGGTGCATCATTTGGACAAGATCAGGAGTCAGGACAGAGATCTGGAAAATGATTAGATCCTTGTAGAACATTTCATTATACGATGGTCAAGCTTTACTGACACAAAATAGGAAGACCCCTTTAATTTCATACGTTGGAGATGACGGCTGCAACTCTTGTGTGCGGTCGACTTCTATATTTTAATACTTTTTTTTTATTTTGGTGCACATGTATAAATTTACATAGAAATGCCATGCGTGCCCAGGACGATGCCAACAGCAAATTCTTAAGGAGAACCCATCACTATGACTGCATCAAGTGACACCCTAAGGCTGTGATGGCTAACCTCGGGCACTCCAGTTGTGGTAAAACTACCAAGATGCACACTTGCTTGGCCGTTCTCTCCACAGAAATTAATGGAGCATGCTGGGAGTCGTAGTTTCACAACAGCAAGAGTGCCAGCGTTGAGCCATCACTGCCCTAAGGCCACGGCTGGACTTGATATTGCACTTTGTATAAGCCTGTAGGGCAGTGGTTCTCAACTCCAGTCCTCGGGACCCACCTGCCAGTCAGGTTTTCAGGATTTCCTTAGTTTAGACCAGCTGATATAATTAGCGTCCATCCATCAGGACTTACCACAGGTATTCATTCTGTGGGATATTCCTAAATCCTGACTGGCAGGTGGGTCTCGAGGACTGGAGTTGAGAACCACTGCTGTAGGGGGTCATGTAGCTGCATATATGTACCTGTTGTCATGTGCTTGCAATTTTATATTGCAAAAACTATGGCGCAAAAAAAAAAGAAAAATTTCTCCACCCACAGCTTAATAGGGTTGTGCACATTTGGGGCAGACCTGTGAAGCATACTTACCTGCTTCCTGATGCCTCCTCCCGGCTCCATCCCGGCCCCTGGATGTAAACTCCCATTTTTGTAGCCAATTGCTGGCCTTTGCGTCATGACAAATGGTCACGGAATGCAAGGTGAGCAGATTACTGCTGCAGCCAGCAATTGGCTGCAGCAGTGTCAAATAAGAAGTTTACATTCAGGGACCTGAGCGGAGGTTGAAGAACTCTGGAGCACTGGGAAGCAGGTAAGTATGCTTACCTTTGTAGGTCTGACCAAGAGGGCACAAACCTCTTAAAGGACCCCGTACAGGATAAAAAAAAAAAAAACATGGCCGTTTTCTTCCATGCACAGCACTACACCTGTCTACGGGTTGCGTCTGGTATTGCAGATCAGCTCCAGTGAAGTGAATGGGGCTGAGTTGCAATACCTCCGATAACCTGGTGTGGCGCTGTTTCTAGAAGAAATTGTAAACTATAATATAACTCTTGTGTCATAGTAGTGGGTTCCCTTTAAATGTACAGCTAGCACTGGTTTATAAGAGAGATCCAGGATTTGGAAATAGGATCTGCTTTTTTCCCCCCAGGAACAGCACCACACCTAGGTTGTGTTTGGTATTGCAACTCAGCTCCAGGGTGGTGCCAGTTCTGGAGCAGAACAGCAGAGCCTTGAGTATCTTTGGAGATTCGCCACTTCATCATGAAGATCTATGCACTGACATTGTGACATACTGTGTATATATACCCTATGACTCTCCTCAGGGAAATCAATGACTAGCCATGTAAAATCAGCTAAAAATGTGACATTAATTATTATTTAGCTGAATGTGTATAGATGTATGGATGATGTATTACTGATTAACCTGGAAATTCCCTGCAATACCGTGTCTCACCACATGGTGCGCTGTTACCGGGAAATAGAAGCTTGAGCAAAACAGAAAACAGAACTCTATCATCAATGCTTGGATATTTTGACACTATACAGCTCCACCTAGTGGTAGAGGAATTTAGTGTAATCGAGTTCTATACAAACTCTATGGAAAACTACCATAAATGTGGGCCTGCAGGGGATAAATATCAATTGGGGACCCAAAGGGTAAAAGGGCAGCTCATATGTGGTCCCTTTGCCAATGGAAATTGCAGATTTGAAATTGCAATTGTGTACCCTTTCACATTTTTTGGGGATAAAGCTTTTCAAAATGTCTAACAATACTGAAATGAACTCTGTGGTTGTCATACAGTTTCATAAAGGGTATGCATACTTTTGCAACCATTGTGCTTAGGCACTTAAAAAAAGAAAAACAATTTAAAAAAATCTTTGCAAAAAAACTTCTACCATTTAGTGTATACAGTTTCTAGGCTGATCTTTGTGTCTATGATTTCAATACCTGTGTATAGTCCTATCCTGGCACTCTTAGAGCTATTGGAGTATGCTGGGAGTTGTAGTTTTGCATCAGCTGGAGGGCCATGAGTTTCACTTCTCTGTCCTAGAGAATGTAGATGAGTGGAAAGATGGAGTGTAGTGTTGAGCGAGCATGCTCGGCCAAACTCGCTGTTCGGCCGAGCATGCCTACGCTCGGGTCCGCTCGGTGTTCGGCCGAACACCGAGTGTGCTCGAGTGCGATGCTCGAGTATGCTAATGCATACAAATTCAGTTAATTCAGTGCGTACTTTAACGAGTGAAAGAGGAGAATTTGCGATTCTGACCTTTTCCTATGAACCCGACACCCTCCCGTCATCCGAGCAGGGGGTGCCTGGTCTTCTCCCACTGACTTACATTGTGCTCAGGTGCTCTGTAGAGCACTCGAGCATCACCAAGTGTTCTACCAGAGCACACGAGCACTTTGGTGCTTGATCAACACTAATGGAGTGGAGTACAACACATGATTGCAGGATCAGACTACACACAGGGTTATTTGTAGTCTGTAACCATGGAGACACATAGGTCTGCTAAGGAGCTGTATACCCAAAGAGACTTTTAATAAAGAATATTTAAAAAGCTACTTCACTTTTTATTTTTCATGCATCGGTGCAATAAAAAAGGTTGCAAAAGTATACACACTGAGGAGAACTTTGCCAATGTCTATGGGAATTTAAAGTATTTATTGCCCTATGTAGGGGCTTCTCTAATAACTTTTGCCAAATGCATCCTCTTTTATACTGTATCTCTGTATCTACATTTCTAGGAAGTAACACTTTGTACATACTAGTAGCAAATTCTGAAATATTAATTTCTATGTAAATAAAAAAAATCTTGTTAAATATAATTGTTGGTGTCTTTACTCGGGTAAGATACAGTCCGGATACAGTCCGGATACAGTCCATGTCATAGTTGACAGCATATAAAAAAATTTCCACGTAACATTTTGGTCATCTGGGCAGGGGAAGACATGAATGGGCCAAGTCATTGGTGCAAAATTATGGAAATGATATTATACGACACATCTCACATGACACACTCCTCCCCCACCACCAAATGGGACCTCTTCCCTCCTCATTCTTCCAAGTATTTTACATGACCATATTATTCCCCTCCTGTCCACTTCTCAAAACAAGTATGTCCCCTATCCACCCCTCTTTGCAGCCCACAGCCTTCTCTACTCAGCCGATAGCAAGCCTTTGATTAAGGTTTGTGGGGGCCTCCATATCACCTCTGGGACCTAGACCCCAGTTGACCCCATTGCAGCCATCCAAGTCTATAGCAATTATGGAGACAGTCAAGCCAATGACTTTCTTAGACTTCAAACGAGAACCGCAAGAATACATGACAAACTCTTCATGACTGGATAGAATATCGGAATGGCCATCTGAAAAGGTGGGTGGTGGAGGGCCTAGGGCCTGTATCTCATGTGACCTCTGTATAATCGTGCCTTGGATTGGACAGTGCCCTCCTTCACAAGTAACCCACAAAGCCAAGTGTTTCTCTCACACCTACCCTGATTCCGTCTGAAGAACTTTCTGACCCAATGGTCTTAGGAGGAATTGGCCCAAGGACAGCGTTCACAGCACAATTATTAGCAGTATTCCATGATGGACATCATGATGTCCCTTCAATAGGAGTGTCTGTAGACCACAGTCTCTCAGACGACTTGACTCAATGACCAACCAGTAGAGCAATGGAGTATTTCCAACTGTGGGGGCAACGTGCTTTGCATTTCGAGCTGGTACATCAGACCAGGGTGTGTTTTTGGTAGTAGTTCTAAACCATTTTGGTTGTAATTAGTGTTGAGTGAATCGAAGTGAAACTAATTGGCTTCAATTCGAATTTCAGGAAAAATTTGATTCACCACAAAACCGGATTTCCTGGCAGTTGGTGGAAATGAATACATTTTTCATGAAAAACAAAAATCATACTCAACTCATCCATTTACTCATAGAGGCCATCGCGGCCATCTTGGTTGAAGAAAGCGCGCCAAATCTCATTCGCACTGATGTGTGATGTCACCATGTCATCACTCTGGCCAGGGACGGTGATGTCATCGGTAATGACTTCACCAATTCAGCCCAGCATGATGACATCATCACATCAGCGCACTAGATTTGGCACCTGTTCTTTAATCAAGATGGTAGCCATGGCCTCTCCTCGAGCAAATGGATGAGGGAAGTTTTTTTTTTTACCGTTATTTCATGAAAATTGATTCGTTACCACCAAGGTAGGTCTTAAAGGGGTTATTTCATGAAGATTGTACCCATTTATTTGTCCTAGTAGAGCATGGCTACTACCAGACTGTACATTGTATATATTTATGTGGCTACTTTTGTATAGGATCTTTGAATTGACTGAATTTTTGTGGCAGCTTGGATCATGGGTGGTGCGGGAAGTTGGAGAAGAGAAAGTAGAACGGGCAAATAGACCTCTGTTTGTCTAAAGTAAACTTCCTCCATCTACTATAGATACTGTATACGGTAGTTATTTATGGTAATATGCCAGGTACTCCCTCTTTTATTACCTGCAGTCTAGTAATTTATCAAACTTTTGACTAATGAAGCAAACAATTACAGTAAAAAACAATGAAGCTGAGTCACACAAATGAGGCCAGATCTGATGTCTGGTTGCGTTCTATTATCAACCTACACTCAGGGAAGAAACTGCAACCTTCAAGTGTTCAGTCTTTTCTGTTATTTATTTGCCTTTTAGTTTACAATGGATTTGCACATTTTATTTTGTCTCCTTTTCAGTTTTGTAAGCACTTCTAGTGAAGATTAAAACTTGAACACATTAATCCTTGTAGGCGCTAAAAGAATCCATAGCCTTTCAAAGAGTGTTTTACCCGTTTGGTGCCTGAGATCAGTGTGTGCTTATATATACTTGTGTGTTAATGGACTGTAATGATGGGTGGTGCAGAAAGCATCTCGGAGAGAAATGGACTTCGTTTGGGGTGTAATTTACACTCCATTTGCAGTCTGAGTGGAAGGTGAGCGCAGGATTGAGTAATTTGAGTTACGTAGATTAACCCTTGCAGTTGCATCTATATCCCCTACTGGATGTCATTGTGAGTCTATTCCTTGCACTTGTTCACTGCAAATAGCTTCTCATTTTTTATTTTGTTTGTGTACAAGAGGTGTGAGTGTTACAAAAGACTCATGCATGGAGGGCACTGGACAGACTAGAAAGAATGCTGCGGGCTCTAGATGTTGTTCTGCCAGTATTTTGTAGTAACAAAGTTACAAAGTGGATGTGGATGATGCTTTCACATGTTTGGCTTAGGGGTACTCCTAAGGGTGCTATCCTGGAAGACCCCTGTTTTTCACCCTTTAAGCCCTGTACAGGGATCTGGACTTTGCTGCAGGGAGACCAACAGACTGCTACCTCCTGGAGTAGTGTCTGTATGATTGAGAGCTGACCCACGGAGGTTGAGACGCTGGTGCAGAGCACAGAGGGGTCAGGCAAAGTCATATTCAGGGTCAGGACAGAGTTGACAGAGTCCATGCAATCCAATAAACAGTCAGAGGTCAGAGCGGTCAGCTCAGCATTAGTATAGAAATCAGGTATAGGTCAGGTCTGGAAATGGAGAGTCAAATCCAGAAAACAGGCAGAAGTTGATACGTGGACAGCCAAACTAGCTAGCAGCGCACCTTTGTAGGAAACTTGCATACCAGAACCTATTGCTCAGGCTTCTTCCCACAGGGGGAAAGTGCCTAAAAAAGCTTAGGGTGGCCAGCCATAGGCTGGGGAAGATTATAGATGCATGCTCTTGAGAGACCGTGGGCGTACCCTATGTGTAGTTAGAGGCAAGAAGCAGGCCTCAGGCATGGGAAGGAGATTAGCGATATCAAGTTGTCTGTAAGAAGAAGGGACTGCATTTATTTCTAGAAACAGTGCCACTCTTAGCCATGGACTGTGGCAGACTGTGTAGTTCAGCTTAATTCACTTAATTGGGAAATCAGAGGCGTAGCTAGAGGTTCAGCACAGGGGGGGGGCAAACATACTTGAGTGGGCCCCCCACTTAGTGGCTTCCCAAACGCACGTTTCCAACTTCACAGGCACATACTACTAGTTGTGGTTATAATATTGTATTAGAAAGATGACTGTATAAACTGCTAGATCATCTATGCTGTTAAGTACAGTACAATAGACTTTCTACATACCCTACTCTAAATCGCTAAACTAACAGTCCCCTTCCCCCATCAGACCTCAGATCATCAGAATGTGCCCCCATCAGACCTCAGATCGGCATATTGTGCCCCCATCAGACCTCAGATTAGCGCATTGTGCCCCCATCAGACCCCAGATCAGCAGAATATGCCCCCATCAGACCTCAGATCAGCTTAATGTGCCGCCATCAGAACTCAGATCAGCTTAATGTGCCCCCATCAGACCTTAGATCAGCTTAATGTGCCCCCATCAGACCTCATATCAGCGTATTGTGCCGCCATCAGACCTCAGATCAGCGTATTGTGCCGCCATCAGACCTCAGATCAGCGTATTGTGCCGCCATCAGACCTCAGATCAGCCTTCTGTGTCCCCATTAGACATCAAATCAACCGAATGTGCCCCCATCAGACCTCAGATCAGCAGAATGTGCCCCCATCAGACCTCAGATCATCCGAATGTGCCCCCAACAGACCTCAGATCAGCAGAATGTGCCTCCATCAGACCTCAGATCAGCAGAATGTTCCCCCATCAGACCTTAGATCATCAGAATGTGCCCCCATCAGACCTCAGATCACCGTATTGTGCCCCCATCAGACCTCAGATCAGCAGAATGTGCCCCCATCAGACCTCAGATTAACAGAAGGTGCCCCCATCAGACCTCAGATCAGCAGAATGTGCCCCCATCAGACCTCAGATCATCCGAATGTGCCCCCAACAGACCTCAGATCAGCAGAATGTGCCTCCATCAGACCTCAGATCAGCAGAATGTTCCCCCATCAGACCTTAGATCATCAGAATGTGCCCCCATCAGACCTCAGATCACCGTATTGTGCCCCCATCAGACCTCAGATCAGCAGAATGTGCCCCCATCAGACCTCAGATTAACAAAAGGTGCCCCCATCAGACCTCAGATCAGCAGAATGTGCCCCCATCAGACCTCAGATTAACAAAAGGTGCCCCCATCAGACCTCAGATCAGCAGAATGTGCCCCCATCAGACCTCAGATCATCCGAATGTGCCCCCAACAGACCTCAGATCAGCAGAATGTGCCTCCATCAGACCTCAGATTAGCAGAATGTTCCCCCATCAGACCTTAGATCATCAGAATGTGCCCCCATCAGACCTCAGATCACCGTATTGTGCCCCCATCAGACCTCAGATCAGCAGAATGTGCCCCCATCAGACCTCAGATTAACAGAATGTGCCCCATCAGACCTCAGATCAGCAGAATGTGCCCCCATCAGACCTCAGATCATCCGAATGTGCCCCCAACAGACCTCAGATCAGCAGAATGTGCCTCCATCAGACCTCAGATCAGCAGAATGTTCCCCCATCAGACCTTAGATCATCAGAATGTGCCCCCATCAGACCTCAGATCACCGTATTGTGCCCCCATCAGACCTCAGATCAGCAGAATGTGCCCCCATCAGACCTCAGATTAACAGAATGTGCCTCCATCAGACCTCAGATCAGCAGAATGTGCCCCCATCAGACCTCAGATCGGCTTAATGTGCCCCCATCAGACCTCAGATCATCAGATTGTGCCCCCATCAGACCTCAGATCAGCGTATTGTGCCCCCATCAGACCTCAGATCAGCAGAATGTGCCCCCATCAGACCTCAGATCATCAGAATGTACCCCCATCAGACCTCAGATCAGCAGAATGTGCCCCTATCAGACCTTAGATCATCTGAATGTGCCTCCATCAGACCTCAGATCAGCAAAATGTGCCCCCATCAGACCTCAGATCAGCAGAATGTGTCCCCATCAGACCTCAGAACAGCAGAATGTGCCTCCATCAGACCTCAGATCAGCAGAATGTGCCCCCATCAGACCTCAGATCAGCCCACCCAGCCACATAAAGTTAAAATACACGCAGTGTCAGGTCATAGTGCGCGGGCCAGGGAAGAGATCGGAGCGCCGGACCAAAGGGCAGCCGCAGCACAGGACAGGTAAGAAAGGTTTTTATTTTAACCTTGTGGCTGGGAGGGCTGATCTGAGGTCTGACGGGGGTCCCTACATACAAGTGAGCGCTTGTATTCTCCCGATTGTACTAAGGCCATCCCTGCTGGGCCCCCCAGAGTCACTGGCCCCGGAGCCGTCGCCACCCCCTGCCCCCCCCCCCCCCCCCCCCCCCCGGTAGCTATGCCTCTGTTGGGAATGAAATGCAATACTAGACACAGCCCATGGACAGTGGGGTTGCTGTTCAAAAATAAAAATAAAACAACTTTTGGGCAACTCCCTTATGGTGACAACTGTCTAATAGGTGGAATCTACGACAAACCATGTAGTCAATGTGTGCCTGCTCCTGAAATGTAAATCTGGCACTGAGGACAAAGCTTTTGATTGCTGACCTTACAGGAGCCACAAAAAAATCTTTCCTGTTTCTGGTGATGTCAGAGGTTCTATCCCAGAATCTACTACTTCCCTATACTTTACACTGCAGTTCTTCTTATTCAAACTGGTCTCTGAAAAAATAAAAGTTCCACCACTGTCCCAACTCTTTAAACTAAGAGAGTCAATTCAAAGAGAAAAGATTTTCCTTAGACCTCATGCCCACAACCATATTTCGGGTTCATGTGTCATCATCTGTGGACTGTCCGCATCAGTGTGGCCACTCCAAAAATTATACAATATGTCCTATTTGTGTCCATTTTGTGGAGCAGAATGAACGCTTCACATGGATGTATTTTGCAGATCTGCAGTCTTTCGCACGAGACCTTACAGTCAAGGGGGTTGTCCCATTAAAAATATTCTACAGTTTTCAAACCAGCCTCTGGATCTGAATACTTTTGTAATTGCATGTAATTAAAAATTTTGCATAGCCACTGAATTATTCAATAAAGCCAATCCCCTTTTGGCTGTGAATTTTTTAGTGTGTGCTCCCAGGTTATTAAGAGGATATAGCTTCTATGGATACAGAAGTATATGAACGCTTAACAAAAACATTGTAGAATAGAAAAGTGACTCATGTTTGCTTTTATGTTAAGTTTACAATCAGAGACCTTTAAAATAACATTGTGAAATAGTGAGTTTTATGATACTGTAGCTAATACATACTGCCTCCTACATACAGGAATATAACTACTATAATACTGCTCCTATGTACAAGAATATAACTACTATAGTACTGCTCCTATGTACAAGAATATAACTATAATACTGCTCCTATGTATAAGAATATAACTACTATAATACTGCTCCTATGTACAAGAATATAACTACTATAATACTGCTCCTATGTACAAGAATATAACTACTATAATACTGCTCCTATGTACAAGAATATAACTACTATAATACTGCTCCTATGTACAAGAATATAGCTACTATAATACTGCTCCTATGTACAAGAATATAACTACTATAATACTGCCTCCTATATACAAGAATATAACTACTATAATACTGCTCCTATGTACAAGAATATAACTACTATAATACTGCCTCCTATGTACAAGAATATACCTACTATAATACTGCCTCCTATGTACAAGAATATAACTACTATAATACTGCCTCCTATGTACAAGAATATAACTACTATAATACTGCCTCCTATGTACAAGAATATAACTACTATAATACTGCTTCTATGTACAAGAATATAACTACTATAATACTGCTCCCTATGTACAAGAATATAACTACTATAATACTGCCTCCTATGTACAAGAATATAACTACTATAATACTGCTCCCTATGTACAAGAATATAACTACTATAATACTGCCTCCTATGTACAAGAATATAACTACTATATACTGCTCCTATGTACAAGAATATAACTACTATAATACTGCTCCCTATGTACAAGAATATAACTACTATAATACTGCTCCCTATGTACAAGAATATAACTACTATAATACTGCCTCCTATGTACAAGAATATAACTACTATAATACTGCCTCCTATGTACAAGAATATAACTACTATAATACTGCTCCTATGTACAAGAATATAACTACTATAATACTGCCACCTATGTACAAGAATATAACTACTATAATACTGCTCCTATGTACAAGAATATAACTACTATAATACTGCTCCTATGTACAAGAATATAACTACTATAATACTGCCTCCTATGTACAAGAATATAACTACTATAATACTGCTCCTATGTACAAGAATATAGCTACTATAATACTGCTCCTATGTACAAGAACTTATGGAGAAAATGAGATTGGGTAGCCAACCGGAAGCCTGACACCCCAGAGGAATCAGCCCGATTGGCTAACGATTTTATTGCCAATCAACCCTGCTGGAGATCCGCGATATCCACTGATCTCAATAGACTCCCCAAACAGGGACAACCAAGGACTCCCCTACAAGGGACGTGGCCCAGATTCCTTACCTGTTGGTGGACTCCAAAAGGGAACTAGGGTAGTGGATTCCTTCTGGGGGTGGCTTAGTCCATCACAGAAGCAGCAGTTAAAAGACCTGCTCGGAACATATGGACTTCTGTTCTAGAGTCGGCCTGGTCGAACTCCCATGGTCCAGCATCATGTCAATACAGGGGCAGCCACTCCGCACAGCCATTCCGCCTACTGAGTGACACCTCCAGTGTTGGCAATGATGAGGGCCGAGGTGGACATGCTGACTATGGGGGTTGTAATTCCTTCCCATAGCCCCTGGTTGATCAGTGTAGTGTTGGTTCCCAAGAAGAACTGGACTATAGATGACTCAATGAGGTCACCGTTATGGACGCCTACCCCATGCCTCGGGTGGATAAACTACTGGACAGGATAGGGGGGTCCCAGTTCATATCTATCTTTGATCTGAGCAAGGGATACTAGCAGATCCCACTCACGAAAGAGGCTCAGGAGAAGTGCGCATTTATCATTCCTTTTGGATTGTATGAGTTTACCAGCATGCCATTTGGGATGAAAAACGCCCCGGCAACTTTCCAAAGAATGGTGGATCAACTGCTAGAGGGATGTCAGGGGTATGCCCAGGCCTACCTGGATGACATCACTATCTTCAGTGACACCTGGGAACAAGGGCGTAGCTATAGGGGGTGCAGAGGTGGCAGTCGCTACCGGGCCCAGGAGTCTGAGGGGGCCCAAAGACCCTTGTGCCACATAAGAAGACACACAAAGCACTGAGGGAAGGGGGGCCAAAACTGAACTCTTGTAACAGGGCCCATGAGCCTTTAGCTACACCCCTGCCTGGGAAGTTCTATACCTGGGACAACAGGAGGGAAGTGGGAGCATTCGTCCAGAACCCGCAAAAGTAGAAGCAATTGCCCAGTGGCCCCGCCCAGTAAACAAAAAAACGTATTCTTAGGGACCACAGGTTATTATTGGAAGTTTATCCCCAACTACAGCACAGTAGCAAAGCCCTTCACTGACCTCACCACCAAAAACTATCCCCGCAACCTCATCTGGATCCCAGAATGTGAGTCCACATTCATCCAGCTGAAAACCCAGTTAGCACAGAGCCCGGTCCTGACTGCTCCGGAATTCTGCCGCCAGTTCATTGTTCAAACTGATGCATCAGATACCAGACTTGAGGCTGTACTCAACTTTTTTGTTTCACAAGGATCATGGAAATGTAGGCGGACTGTCCCGATAACTGGAGAATGATGATCGGAAGCCTATCACACCTGGCAGCCCTACCAACAGTGACCTGCGCCAGGATCCAGCAGTCTTCGGGGCTAATTAAGAAGAGGGAGGAATGTGACAACACCATCAACACTGATGATAACATCTGGCCACTTGTGGGGTGGATTGTTCTTAATTTGGACCAGGTGTACTGTGTTTGTTGTTCACCTTTTTAGAGAGGCAGTCAGGGGCATGAGGTATTATTTTATGTGCCTTTCCTGTAGTGGTCCGACTTCCACAGCCACTTTAATTAACTATCCAGTGCCTATTGGTCAGACTAACAAGCCAGCAGATGTATGGGAGTGGACCTGCTGATGACATCACCTGTGGATTGCATTAGTCCCCCTGCTGTGTACGAGGAGCCGTTCAGCATGTGTGGCTGAAGTGGAAAAGCTGTGTCATCAGAATAACACTATGCAATCGGATTGAACTGACAACCAATGATGGAACAGCAGCAACTATCTCCCACCAATGCTATGGGGGCCAAGGCGCTAAACTGAGGGCTATAAAAGGGCAGCTGCCCCTGTCATCAGTGGCTATCCTACAGGACTTCATCCTAGGGACTACAGTGCCAGCTGGTGGGCTTCAGAACTGCTCTTCTGCCCAACCTTGAGATTACGGGTTCAGTTGGAGAGCCCAGGTTGGGACGATCGAGTCACCTTGCCACATGCTTCGCTATGCATGGCCGTCTCCCAAAGCTTCCTGTTACCTCCTCTCGGTGGATGCCTGTCCAAAGCGGGGTGCTACTGGCTGACCCTCGTGTCTCCAGATGCATAAAAACTGTTAATACTGAGAATCTTTGGGCAATACTATCCATGGGTCACTGGGCTGGAAGTATAGAACTGTAACAGCTTTGTTCTTGTTCTGTGGTCTGTATGACTCTTGGAAGGGCTCCCGATGGCATAGGAAGGGGGCTCAGGGACTGGTGATGCCCCCCCCCTCTTTGATGTTAAGTCCAGGGCTATAGGGCTTATCCCACCCCTTTTTTAGAGGAGTAAATCGAGTGTTATGGGAAAGGGTTAATTTATTATAGCTCCCCCCTCTTATCGGTTCTTAGGGGAGGGGAGGGTTTGCTAGCCCTGCCTACGAGACCTATGGGGCCCTCCCATAGGGTATATATCCTCTGTTCCTCCTCCCTGCTTCCTCTTGGGATCGGAAGCGTTTTAGTCCCGCCCTCCCGCCCTTCCTTGAGGAATTCTATTATGTCAATGCTTATTTACTGTATTTATGGGTTTTGCTGATATGTTTTTTCTGTTTCAGCGATTCGTTTGTTTTATGAGCCTTACAAGTCACAGAAGGCGGGAGTAAACAGATCGCGAGGTGTAAAACGGATGGCGGACTTGCCCGCTGGGAGGCCGGCGGTTGGCATATCGCGCCATCAGTGTGTCCTTTGGTTGATATGGTTGTAAAGAGTTTGCCACATTTTTGAAAAATCTGCTGTGGCCGATCACCACCCAACAATAAAGGTGTTGAACAATAATATGGAGTCCTGTTTTATTGGTTCTTATGTAAGGATAAGCTTGAATTAGAAGGGTGGGAAGGTAAGCGTGAGAGTCGGCCAATTCCTCCTATCAGCAGTCTGGAACATGACAATACAGCAGCCTTTAGTAAATGAAAAAAAAAACACATAGTGTGCCCCTGCAGGAGTTGTGTCCCTTTAAATGAAGAAAATAAGGACATGAAGGCAGTGCCAATAAAGTAGTGGAGAAAAAAAAAAGGTTCTTTTAGTCCATGTTGTGGCAGTGCAAACACATGCTTTTGAATCACTTCTGTTAGCTGTAGAATGACTGTGTGTCACTATTAGGCTCAGTTCACACTTCACTTATTTGGTCAGTTACGGGTCAAAAACACAGAACAGGTGAAGATCTTTTCATGATACCTTATCTGAGAGTAGGATTGGCTCCTGATTTTGGCTCAACATACAGTAACTGCTGGAATGAACTGACCAAATAACTTAAGTGTGGACAGGCCGAAACGCGTCCTCTTGATGGATGTATACTTACGGCAATAAATGATTATATGAATTGAATACACAAAGCGTCAGCTGGAAAGTCGTTACATTGTCCTCATACAGCTGATCGACGGAGGTGCCGGGTGTTGGACCCGCTGCCGGGCTGATATTGATGACCTATCCTGAGGATAGATCATCAATATTTAAAGCCCGGAGAACCGTCTGCTGTGTGCACATTGACTGATAGATAACCTATTCTGTTAGCCGCTGATACAAGTAGGTGCCCCATGACAAAGTGGGGAGGGTGTCAGCAGTAAGTTTGTGTTGATGTCACCTTTTTTCCTTCTTCTGATCCATCAAAACCCAAACAAAATGGATCTTGTCTTTTGAGCAACAGCCTTCATATCGTCAGTATTTGGTCAGTAATTGATCAGTATTTGTATGGCAGAAACAGGAGTGGATCCAAAATGGAAATATTTGCATGTCTTCTGTGTTTTGGACCCACTCCTGCTTCAAAATCATGATCAACTCCTGATGCAAAATACTAACCGTGTGATCGAGACCTTATGGATGCTCCAAAGACAGGATCCGCTGTGTTTTCCATTTTTTGGTTCTTCAGACAGATCCGAAGGGTAAAGTAAAGGGTGATGTCAACAAGGCCAACTAGGGACACTAGTGGCCCCAGAACAGAGTGGTGAGGGTGGCAACAGTATGAGGAGTCAACATAGTGACCATTGTGGCCCAGCAGCGAGGGTCTAACATTGTGGAGAGTCAGTAGTCATCCCTCTGACGAATGGTGATAATGTGGCTGTCACTATACAAGCAGCTCAGCATTCATCTGGCCATTTGCTCAAGGGAATTGGAGTCCATCTTCACTGCATACTGCCACGTTCTGTCGGTGTCATCTACCTGATCTTCCTTATCGTGCTCCAGCTCCTCCTGCTCCTCTCCTGTCACTTGGGGACATAAACCATCTATTTTTGTACACAATTACTAGGAGTTAATGTCCATGGATGAATGAGCCACTCACTCCCACGCCTGTTACAGTGCTCCTCAGCTAAGATTGGGGAATGTGTTATGGTATAGTAATAGCCTGAAGCCTCAAGCAGGCTTCGGTAGCTATTACTAAAATATACCAATACAGGCCACCAGGTGGCAGCACTTTATTGGTATATTGTAAATTAAAGGGTTTCTGTCACCAGTTTTGGGCATATCAAACAGGATGACATTTGCAATGTGCAAATGACACCTGATGCCCGATCTGTTAATCATTTTCCTTTTGGTGTCCCTGTTTTTCAGAAATATACACGTTTATGATATGCAAATTAGGCTTACTAGGTGCAAGGGGCGGTAACTCTGCACCTAGTAGCGCCGTTTCCCCGCCGCTAGTGACGCCTCCTTTCTTGTGATGGACTAACTGCTCTAACTGCTGCTGGCCCTGCCCGAGCTCCAAATCCCGCTCCTGCGCTGTGTGGCCTTCATTTGGCGCAGGCGCAGTGAGTGCCGCTGGCCGCCAGACTCCCTCACTGCGTCTGCGCCGAATGAAGGCCGCACGGCGCAGGCGCGGGAGGCGTCACTAGAGATGGGGGAAACGGTGCTACTAGGTGCAGAGTTACCGTCCCTTGCACCTAGTAAGCCTAATTTGCATATCACAAACGTTTATTTTTCTGAAAAACAGGGACACCAAAACGAAAATGATTAACAGATCGGGCATCAGGTGCCATTTGCACATTGCAAATGTCATCCTGTTTGATATGCCCAAAACTGGTTATTTAACCATCATAGAACACAATGGGCAATCTAATGATTGCCAGTTATAGTCACCAAGGGTGACTTTTAAAAAGTTTTAAGAAAAAGTAATATATTTAAAAAAATATATACAAAAATGCACATCATGGGCATCACTGCATGTGGAAATGCCTGTATTATTAAAATATAACAATATTTATTCCATAAGGGGAATGGTGGGAAAAAATAAAAATGGCCCATTTGCAATTTTTTGTCACTTCACCTCCCCAAAAAATTTTATAAAAAGTGATCAAAAAGTTGCACACACTTCAAAATGGTTTTACTGAAAAGTACAGATCGCCCCACAAAAATGAGCTACACAGCTACACATAACTGCAAAACAAGTTATAGGGGTCAGAATATGGCGATGCAAAGTAAAAATTAATTTTTTAAAAAGTTTTTATTTTATTTCCAGTATTAAAAAGCAAGAAACACTGTACAAGTGTGGTATCATTGTAATCGTACCGACCTGGAGAATGAAGGTATTAGGTCAATCTTACTACATAGGGAACGTTGTAAAAAAACAAAATATAAAACTGTTGCAGAATTGCATTTTTTTTTTCCCAGTTCCACACGTGTGGAATTTTTTTTCAACTCTCCACTTCATCTTATGTAAAAATAAGCTCTCCTAAGGCTATGTGAACAGAAAAATAAAAAAGTTATGGCACTGGGAAGACAGGGAGTTAAAAAGCAAAAATGTGAAAAACCAAAATCACAAGGTCCTCCAAGCGTTAAAGGGGTTATCCCATGAGTAATGTAAAAAATGAAGACCTCATGCTCATGGCGGTCGTAGCAACACAGGTCACTGGATGCAAAAAAGTAGTGCGGTGTAGACCGTTGGAATGGGTCTAATGAATGGGTTCTGAGTCCACATACGGCGGCCCTATGGTCGGTGCCAGTGCATTGTGGAAGGCAATTTGTGGGCCACAGTACATGTCCGGCTGACAAACATTCGTGTGCATGAGCCATTTAAACCAGCCCTGTACCTCACATGGATCCAGAGTAGAGATGAGCGAATGTGCTCGTAACGAGCACTGTACCGCTCGGCTCCCCTGCACTCACATGGACGCAGGCATCCGCTTCCGTCGGGTGAGGAGGACGGAAGCGGCTGCCTGCGCCCATGTGAGCGCAGGGGAGCCAAGCGGTAGAGTGCCTCGTTACGAGCACGTTCGCTCATCTCTAATCCAGAGGTCTCCCCCTTCATTGCTCCAGATCTATTTCAAGCTGTCCTTTCTCAGGGGGGCATGTCCTTTCTGCTGCAGCTCTCTCCCTGTAACTGTCACAGTTTCTAATAGTAGATCTGTGCGGTGGCAGTCGAAGGATTGACGTGAGCATGGGAAACCTCCTTATATTACTGAGGTGGCCAGGAAATAAGGAAAAGAAGAACCAGCAGGTGGCGCTATACAGATACATTTCATGGAATAACTCAGCGGCTATGCTAAATGTGTAATTACATAAATACTCAGATATGGGTGCTGGATTGAAAAATGAGGAAAAAGGTGTGTAGCATGGTTGCGGTCCAGGCTGCGTGGCGTGTACCATAGTTGCTGTTGCTGTGTGGGTTGATGCCATGCAGCCAGTACCGGTAAGTATTCTCCATACCCTCCTTCTGTAAACCTGGTAGCTTCACGTAATGCGGCTGTGGCAGCTATACACAGTGAAACTTATTGTAAGGTTAATGCTGACGATGTGCTTCATGAATTTACATAAAGGTTACCTTAAGAAAGGGCATTTGGCCCGCTGCCTCACTGCCTCACCCCCTTCCTGCCCATTGTAAACAGTCATGCCAGGCTCAGGGATGGCATAAGGATCAGCAGAGCTTATATATATAGTCTGTGTTTCCAGTCACTGGCAGTCGTACATTTGACCATGGAGAGCGTCTCTCGCTATTGATACGACCAGACGAGGGACTGTAAGTAAGCACCTATGGGTAGACATGCATGTATCATTCTTTATCATTTCTGCAGGCAGTTCCAAAAATAAGCAGATCCACCTATTTATAGAATCAATCACGGTGATCGGCCTTGGTCTTCCTCCTGTGGTCATGAAGCTGTATACTTGAAGGGGTATTCTCATCTTAGACAATAGGGGCATATCGCTAGGATACGCCCCCATCGTCTTATAGTTGTGGGTACCACCGCTGGGACCCGCACTTATATCGAGAACAGAGCGGGGAGCGCTGCACTTGAAGGACCCTGGATTTCCTGGGGTCCGGCCCCCACCAGGCACAGCTCCCCCACTGCTCCCACAGAAATGAGTAGGAGCGCACCTCGCATGTGCGGCCACCGCTCCCATTCATTTCTATGTAGCCGACGGAAATCGCCGAACCAGCGGCCCCATAGAACTGAATGGAGGGCGGCTGCGCATGCGCAGTGCACCCTCCTTCACTTTGGGGGCTACGTTCTTGATATAGGTGCGGGTCCCACCGCTAAGATCCTAGCGAAATGCCCCCATTGTCTAAGATGGGAATAACCCTTTAAAATTCCTTAATTCCCTGATACAAACAAGACAGACACCACCACTAGCCACTAACAGCCCCCACCTCTCCAAGAATTAAAATCTAAAAGTGTAGGTGCCTGAAGGCACCACTAGGGGAGCTCAGGAGCTTACTGCAGACTGTGTTATTATTGAGTTCAATGTATGAACAGTATGCGGTAAGCTCCCTCTAGTGGTCGCTCGAGGTAGTCATATCTTATCATTTACATGCATCTTCATTTAGTATCCTTATCATTACCCACGGCACCTCTCGCATTGGAGGACTCAGCCTCTCTGTATATTGTACAACCTATTGATCTCAGTGGGATCTGAGTAAAGCCTCATTCACACGTCAGTGTTTCACGGGCGTGTGCTGTACGTGTTCTCCACGGACAGCACACGTCCCCATTCATTTGAATGTGTGTGTTCAGACATCAGTGTTTGATCACGGTCCATGGTTCCGTTTTTTAAACACGGATGCATGTCCTATCTTTATCCATGTTCCCGGATCCCTCGCGCCCACTATAGTCTATGGGTCCGTGAAAACCACGGATGCAACACGGATGCCACGGATGATCATTTAGAAGAGATGCTTTGAAAATTATTTTTCAGCTGTTCAGTGTCAGTGAAACACGGATGCAACACGGAAAGCAAAAAACTGACCCACGGACCCAACACGGATCCTTCACAGACAGTTTCACGGATGCCTCACTGACCATCGGCTCACAGATTTGAGCATGGACACGGACGTGTGAATGAGGCTTCATACTTCATTGTGGTGGCACAACAGGAACATCTGACACTTTGTAGAGGTTCCCTCACAAATTTCAATGGACTTGCTTGGGACATCATCTAGAAATTAATTTTGTAAGAATTGTTTGTAAGATTCAGTTTGGGCAGAAATAAATTCACCCTGAATTGAAAGTGCTCGGATTGCCCTGAAAAGTCATGTCTGAGGTCTCCTAGGACTGTGTCCAACCCCTTTCAAGTTCTCAAACACAAAGCCAGCATTACTAACATAAGAGTCACATTGACATATACGACTATGGCTAAACGGATGGGAGCTGGTGGTAACAGTCTGTTTAACAACAGTCAGATTTTTTAAAATAAAAAAAATTCTAAAAATTATCCCTTATTGGGGGCAGATGCCTGATGGTTTTTATACACAGATAGTAGTAGTGGAAAAAGCAGTGACTTGTCCTGAATAAGCATCCATAACTACCAGTGTCGTTGGAAAATTCACTTATTGGACAGAGGAAAAAAATGCACATTTGCACAGTGTCCAATGCAACTATGATGCCTAACACGTCATCAGCCAGTAGATGGAGTTTGTTTTATATTACTTGGGCTCCTAGCTGGTTCCTGCACATAAAAATTGAGTACTGTTTCTTCAAATACTGATGTGCAGTGCAGCAGAGTCTGTATATATGTGTACATCTCCAGTTCTGTAACTCAGAATAAACTAAGTCACCCTATACTATCCCTAGTGCTAAAACCTGTATTTCTATCAAGTTATTCAATCTACCTAACAAAATCTATCTTTCCAATCCCTAACACTGTCCCTGTAAGACCCTAAACTGTTTTGTGTGTCTAATTGCTATGTCTGTGACAGACACGTCCTATCACATCACTGTTCACAGCTCAGAATGGCATCTCTGCTTGGGACCTTACAGAATGCCCATGACACAATTCTATATTGTCCCTCCTAATTGGCTGAGGCTGTCTGCAAGGCACTATGGGCAATCCCCACAGCTAGGGCCCTGCTTGGGGTCATGTGATCCCCTGTCTTCATATTCTCTGTCCTACTGTGCTCGCAAGAGCTTACAATTTATAAAAGTAGGGATGACACAAAAGGTAGAAAGTTCCTTTTGTACAATGGTCCAGCTATCTTTTATACGGAATAGGGTAATACAACTACATGAGCCGGTCAACAGCCTGTATCTGTGTATGAAGTGGATACTGATGCATGGAGAGTGGGGGATACTGTTGGATGAAGGGATCAGGTGCTGAGGCATAATGATTGGGGGGGGGGGTATAAAGATGTGTCTTTAGGAAACGCTTAAAATTGTGGTTTGCTGGGAAATAATCTGATTTTTTTAGACACAAGAGTGAGAGTTTCAGGTGATGGGGAATGTTAGTCTTATATCATTGGCAGAATGAAGAGCATTCAGTTTGGGGACAATCCATATGGCCACCATTATAGGTCCTACAGAGACTTCAAGGGTTTGTTATTTCGTTTTTTTGTAGGGGTTGAGCATAGACATCAACATCCTACTTTATCCAGTGGATAGGCCCCTCACCTAATATTTTAAGTCATAGATTATATAATTGGACCATATGCAATAGCCAAGACCTTAAAATAATTTGGACCTATAGCAGTAGTTCAATGGGTTCCTTTAAGGAAATCGTTAGCAATTATCATACATTTTTCCATGCCCTCAATAATTTATTTTCCACTTTCTCCATTCTTTCCATACAAATGTCATTGTACCTCTTCTCTACTTCTCCCACTCATTTCATTTTCTTGCCTTCCTCCTCTTTACCCTGGTGGAGGCCATTTTCCCCTTCTGGGCCCCATGGTAGCTGCAAGAATGAATAAAGATTATAATTTTATTAGAGGGATTCAGATGAGATGTAAATGAAACTCAGGGATTGGATTTGGAGATATTAGGTGACCCTCGGTGTACCAGGGTAGCAGACTGCTCTGGGGCCCCTCAGAAAGTCACTTCCGTTGGTACAGGAACTTCAAAGATGAGTGGAAGTCAATGAGGATTATGAATAATGAAGGAAAGAAGACTTATATATCTAGCATGGTGGAAGGGGCCCTCAGATTTTGTTATCAGGCCCCATGTTAAAGGGGTATTCTAGTGACGTAACTTAATTTTTGAAAAACTGCATTAAGGCTGGAAGCTGTGACCCAACCAGAACCCATCCCTATACATATAACCAGAGCTTCATTTTACCTTGTAATCCATTTGTCTAGCTCCTGTGTGAGCCTGCAGCACACTGATAGTATCATGGCTCCTGATCTTCCCTCACAAAACTACAATCCCCACAATGCCTAGCTTTCCTGCTGTGAGTTTCTGATTGTTCCTGAGTGTTGATGTTTACTGATTGGCTGCCTGATATCACAGTCCGGTCACTCCCCCTCTACTCAGTAATCAGCAGCACACTAACAATTAGCTAGAGAACTGATAGCTACACACTGAGCATGCCTGACCTGACAAAGGCTCAGAACTACAGGTCAGTTCCATGGTAATGTATGAGAAACACAGTGGGTAGCAGGGGAAGAAAAGTACTTTATAACTACTGAACGGTAAATATGTGAAATAGACATTATATGAGGTAATGATTTATGATGAATTAGTCTAAAACATAAGTTATATTTATGGTAACCGGAATACCCCTTTAACTACCTGCACCATACCCCATAACTACGTATTTGTTGTCTGAAACACGTGTGGCTAGTTCTTACTGTAGGAAGTTATTTTTAAAATCTACCTTGACCATAGTCACTGTATATAAACTATCATCTCATTTTCTGTAGTCGTAGTCCCTAAGGTCCTCGCTCAGGGACTGTACTGCAGGATTTGTTCTAAAGTGTCAGGTGATAATTTCTTGAAGATCTCACATCCCAATCCAAAATATGAAACGGCTCCTTCTTACCCTGTGCCATTTATAATACTGGTTTCTTCGTATGTGGCGATGGTGCGTTCGGGCCCCCTCAGGCTCCAGGGCCTGTTCCGTTTCTGTAGCTCCAACTTAGAATGACATCTAATAAGAACAAACTTTGCATTTCAGGACTCTGGAAGTGAAGACGTGTGCTGTAACTGCAGTCATTGCTACTCCTCGTTAGATAATTGCAGACATGTATCAGGTATGTGATATTTTTTATTTTACAAAGTTATAGAGATTTTCTGCCAAAAATGAAAAAAAAAAAAAGTTTTTAAAGGGTATATCTAATTAAGAAAAAAAAACCATGTTAATAGAACAAGCTCCTTAATTTCTCTTAAATCTCTTGTTCTGGAGGACCCAGCACTTTCAGTGGACACTGTGCAGTACTTGATATAACATAACAAAGAAAGGGTCCAGCTCACTAAAGAACTTAATGCAACTTGGCCTTTGATATTCTCAAATCTTAGCCTAAGCGTAACTGTATTCCAAAACATGAAGTATATGTCCAGCATCCACGGCCATCTCGACTTAAGTTCCCGCCAGAGCTGTGGTGTCAGTAAGCCAAAGCCCCGACTCCAACTCCGACACTGACTCCTCAATTTCCCCTAACTCCGACTCCCGACTCCCAATCCGACTCCAACTCCCTCATACATGGCGCATGCTTAAGTGATAACTTTAAACAAACTTTGCATAAATCAATAGTACAGATAAGTCATGACAAAAAAAGTTTGCAATATATGTTTTACTAGATATCTTTACTCTGAACTTTCAATATCAGGCTTTTCTCTGAGTACAGCTCACTAAGGGTCTAAGACTTTCTTTGTTGCCCATAGCAACCAATCAGAGCTCCCCTTTCATTTCTCCAGAGCTCTATATGAAATGAAAGGGGAGCTCTGATTGGTTTCTAAGGACAACAAAGAAACTTCTACACCTAGACAGTTTTCACACATAAGGCCTGAGGTGTTTTACATCAGAGAAAAAGCAAACTAAAACATAAAGTATACAGAGAGAACATGCACTGGACAATTGATTTATGTACAGTTTATTGAAAGTTTAGATGTACTAATAAGTACTTACCTTTAAGGGGTTTTCTCAGCATATTGATTCACTGGCTGACAGGTAGTTTGCACTCAATCTGTCTCCTCAGGCTGTGGGTGGGTCTCCTGCAGTTATTAGCATATATTAACTTACTCTGACAGAGCAGGAGATTGTGATCTCTAACACAATTCAAGGTAAAGCCGTCCTTCTCAGTCCTCACAACACTTGGACCTTTTGCTTACTGCAGGTAATCACTCAGAACTCAGTCCCATCATTCTTCACTGCTCTCAGCTAATCAGATAACAGTCTTTCTGGTCTGTAGGTTACCATAGAAACCTGTGTACATTGAGAGACCTGCTGAACTGTCTATAGTTCATGACTAAAGTAAAATCTACTGACCAAAAAATGGATTTAGAAAATGTCTTCTTTTAACTGTCCCTTTATGATGAAAGCTAATCTTTGTAACAAGTGAGAAAACCTCTTTAATCCTGTTTTCTCTAGTAGATCTGAGATGAGTGCAGCCATTCCTTCCCCGTGCCTTTTTCCTCTGATCTGTAGCGGAGGAGCTTCACTTCTGAGCTACATAAAGAGCAGCACAGTCATCTCAACTGAAAGCCTAGATCCTTAGTTCAGGAATAGGACAGACATTTATAGGACATTTCATCATTTTCCCAAATTCTTATGAAAACTAACTGTACCAATTTATCATATATTTTTGGAGTCGGAGTCGGTCCATTTTATACCGACTCTAACTCCGACTCCGACTCCAACTCCACCAAAATGGACACCGACTCCACGACTCCGACTCCACAGCCCTGGTTCCCGCCCAGTGACATATGACGTCACCACTCCAGAAAGCATAATGACGTCATCAAGCACCATACGAGATTTCACGTGGGATTTTCAATAAAGATAGTGGTGGTGGCCTCTTTGTGTAAAATGAATAAGATTTTTTTTAACTGATTAACCCATGAAAGCCCTAATTTTCGATGAACATGGTATTTGAAGTCTTCAATGACAGGGACGACACATTTGCCGTTCCCCATCATTGCACCCATTACTTACAAAGAAATGCGCTCTCTGGGACCTGCACCAATCTCTAGAACTGAGCCCGCAAAGTGAAGGAGAGTGGACTGCAAACAAGCAGACTCCCTCCATTCAAATGCGGCGGTCACCACAGCAGTGAATGGAGTGGTGGCTCCTCTTGTGCGAAGTGCTTCCTATTAATTTCTATGGGACTTCCAAAAACAGCTAACCGTGCCACTTTGCTATTTTCAGCACTCCCATTGAAATAAATAGAGAGGGCTACACATGCGAGGTCTGCAGAGGTGGCCACCAATGTGTGAGATGGGTCAACCAAAACCATTACAAAAACCATTAAAGCTGTGATACATTGGGACTTGGATAATTGGATTAATTAAACTGTAGTCTTTTGGTTAGAAATGTACAGGGACTAGACAACCTCTATAATCATTGATGACTTATGGATGAACCGTCAGGGTTTGAAGAGTAGGGTCCAACCTTCAGGATCCTTTCTGATGAGTAGTATGAAAGGGACAGGGCAATACTTTGAGTACCACCCCTTAATTGTTTACATAGGCACAGCACCATGGATACCGGTCCCATTTAGTTGAGTGGCACTGTATTACCAGATGATCCATTTTGCCTAAATAAACCAAGTGGGCATGGCCCTTGATGGAATTCCATGGCTTGGCTTTCATGCTACTGATCGTTGGGGGGGGGGGGTTCCACTTCAGTCCTGCAAAACCCAAAAACCCCTTTAAATCCTGTGAGGCCAGATTACTCTCTATCCTTTCAAGATGGATTGCTTAATTTACTTTGAGGGATCGTTTCAAACAGTAGGGTCCCCGATTCTTGTACAGCTTCTAGTGAGATCCTCAACTTCAGATCTGATCACCACAGTTTTTGAGAGTGGGTGTCCACCGTCTTAGGAATCCTTCTTTTGCCCCATCAGCCTCTATGTTGTGGGTGTAACTGTAACCTCTACTCTCTATAACAGGGAACATAAAATTCTTCTCTGTTTCTTACAGAATCAGCCACCCTTTCATGGCAATAATGGGTACCAACCAGAAGGTAACAGCGTCTACAAAAACCAAGCTCAACATCAACCATCCATACCTACCATAACCCCATCATATGTCTCTCCGATGCCACAGCACTCACCTCAGGTGTCTCCTCATCAGTCTGTGGCCCCATATAAACAAGAAAACTCTAAATCGTGGTGCTCATCAAGTAAGTGTGTCTTTAAACATAAATGTACAAGTATACTTATCAATGTGGTTTGTATAAAGCGCAAGGGAGGGTGACAAAATAATAGGAAAGTATTTTTTCATGTTACACCCACGCACTTAAATTTATTTTATTAGGATTTTATGTGACAGACCAACATAAAGTAGCAAGTATGTGTGAAGTGAAAAGAAAATGACACATGGTCGTCAAAAATTTTAATAATTAGTAAATAGAGTCCACCTGTGTGTAATATATTCTCAGTATAACTACAGCTGTTTACAGCTGACTTCAGAAGTTTGTTAGAGAACAGCATCATGAAAACCAAGGAACACACCAGACAGGTCAGGGATAAAATTGTGGAGGTGTGAAGCAGGGTTAGGTTATAAAAAAAATATCCCAAGCTCTTAACATCTCATGGAGCCACGATTCAATTCATCAACCAAAAATGTAAAGAGTATGGCACAACTGCAAACCTACCAAGACATGGCCGTCCACCTAAACTGACAGCCCAGGCAAGGAGAGCACCAATTAGAGAAGCAGCCAAGAGGCCTGTGTAGAGGACGGTATGTGTAGAGGACAAATAACACTGCACATCACCCTGAACACAACATCTCCACCGTAAACATGGTGGTGGTAGCATCATGCCCTGGGAGGCTTTTCTTTAGCAGGGACAGAAAAGCTGGTCAGAGTTGATGGGAAGCTGGATGAAGCTAAATACAGGGCAATCCTGGAGGAAAACCTGGTAGAGGCTGGGGCGGAGGTTCACCTTCCAGCTGGACAACAACCCTAAACATCCAGCCAGAGCTACAATTCATGTGTTAGAGGAATATGAAAATATGAAAACTTTTTCAAGGCACTGTAACTATTACAAAACTTGTTCCTATGAACAAGAATATAACTACTATAATACTGCTCCTATGAACAAGAATATAACTACTATAACACTGCTCCTATGTACAAGAATATAACTACTATAATACTGCTCCTATGTACAAGAATATAACTACTATAATACTGCTTCTATGTACAAGAATATAACTACTATATTACTGCTCCTATGTACAAGAATATAACTAGTATAATACTGCCTCCTATGTACAAGAATATAACTACTATAATACTGCTCCTATGTACAAGAATATAACTACTATAATACTGCCTCCAATGTACAGGAATATAACTACTATAATACTGCCTCCTATGTACAAGAATATAACAACTATAATACTGCTCCTATGTACAAGAATATAACTACTATAATACTGCTCCTATGTACAAGAATATAACTACTATAATCCTGCTCCTATGTACAAGAATATAACTGCTATAATACTGCTCCTGTATACAAGAATATAACTACTATAATACTGCTCCTATGTACAAGAATATAACTACTATAATACTGCTCCTATGGACAGGAATATAACTACTATAATACTGCTCCTATGTACAAGAATATAACTATTATAATAATGCCTCCTATGTACAAGAATATAACTACTATAATACTGCCTCCTATGTACAAGAATATAACTACTATAATACTGCTCCTATGTACAAGAATATAACTACTATAATACTGCTCCTATGTACAAGAATATAACTACTATGATACTGCTCCTATGTACAAGAATATAACTACTATAATACTGCTCCTGTGTACAAGAATATAAGTACTATAATACTGCTCCTATGTACAAGAATATAACTACTATAATACTGCTCCTATGTACAAGAATATAACTACTATAATACTGCTCCTATGTACAAGAATATAACTACTATAATACTGCTCATATGTACAAGAATATAACTACTATAATACAGCACCTATGTACAAGATTATAACTACTATAATACTGCTCCTATGTACAAGAATATAACTACTATAATAATGCTCCTATGTACAAGAATATAACTACTATAATACTGCTCCTATGTACAAGAATATAACTACTATAATACTGCTCCTACAGTGTATGTACAAGAATATAAGTACTATAATACTGCCTCCTATGTTCAAGAATATACCTACTATAATACTGCTCCTATGTACAAGAATAAAACTACTATAATGCTGCCTCCTATATACAAGAATATAACTACTATAACACTACTTCCTATGTACAAGAGTATAACTACTATAATACTCATATGTACAAGAATATAGCTACTATAATACTGATCCTATTACAAGAATATAATTACTATATCACTGCTCTCTGTGTACAGTAATAAAACTGCTATAATGTGGGCTAGATTGATTAGATTGTTTGACCAACCTGTAAGGAGTCCAGGGGGTGGCAGGTCATAGATCTCTATCTCCTACCAAGAGTTCATCAGAGGTTACAGAGAGGTAGAGGGTATGCCAAGAATTGGCACTTAACTCGGCTGACATCTTGTTTGTCACCTGCGCTACTCCGACACACTTTAGCAGGAGAAACCCCTATTATCAGTTTCCAATGCTCCGTTTTACCTCGTTGTGGTGTCACTATTACAGGCTTTAGTCATTAGAAGTCCCTCTCTACAGCTAAACTACATCGGCCTTCATTATTGCAATTCTTTCTTGAATTCAGTACAACATGTGAGACACAACACTCTCCACAAAGAGTACCCTCCGATTAGCAGAAAAGGATACGATGGGCCTCGTATTTATTTCTTACACTGCTGAGGTAAAATGAAAGCTGAGCTCTAATTGGTTTCTGTGGGCAACAAAGACAGTGTCACGCTGCTGAGGTAAAGTAAAAGCTGAGCTCTGATTGGTTGCTGTGAGCAACAAAGACAGTGTTACACTGCTGAAGTAAAATGAAAGCTGAGTTCTGATTGGTTGTGGTGGGCAACAAAGACAGTGTTATCCGGATGAGGTAAAATGAAAGTTGAGCTCTGATTGGTTGCTATGGGCAAGATAGACAGTGTTATACTGCTGAAGAAAAATTAAAACTGAGCTCTGATTGGTTGCTGTGGGCAACAAAGACAGTGCTATACTGCTTAAGCAAAATGAAAGCTGAGCTCTGATTGGTTGCTAAGGGCAACAAAGACAGTTTTACTATAAAACATTAAGTAGGTCCAATAAGGAAACCACAAAGGTAACAGAGGTCTGTCTACCGCTGTCTACCCTAAATTATACTGCCCCTTATGTACAAATACATATATATTCTAATCTTTAGAACTTGAACAGATGATTGATGAGTTCTATCTTTTCGGATTCGTATATTGTTGTTTTTTGTTTTTGTCTTTCAGGAAAGAACTGGATTATCTGTGTAATTGCCGTATTCCTCTTCCTGGCAGCGGCCATCGTCATCATTGTAGTTCCCTGCTGGTATTTTTGTAAGATTTGATTTATGGATAAACTTATTTCTATGAAATTATGCTGATATTAGGTTCACATGATGTTTAGGAAAGATCTGAAAATGGAATGGGATGCACATAACATGTCTGATCTCTTTATTTTCAAAGTGGTGAGGTGTGAAAAGAGATGCGGCACGTCATCTCGTTGTGTCCTGGATCATCAGTGGTGTGACGGTATAGGAGACTGCCCCAATGGAGCTGATGAGGCTAATTGTGGTACGTACTATGGAAACTGGGTACATAACTTCATGCCATGAGTGGCCTTCAACTTTCGTGACCATTCAGCTGTTCTAAAACTACAACTCCCAGCATGTCCTGAGGCCAACATCTGGAGACCCATAAGTTAAAGACCCACGTCAGGCTACAGCATACCTTCAGGTACTCCATTTTTTTACAATGGAGTACTGTGCCAGCTGTGTTGTAGAGTTGACCTTCGCCTGCAACAGCTGGGACCGTAGATAACTCCTTCCCTGGCTGTTGTTCAAGAAAAATCATTCACATTAACTGGGGAATGAACAGAACACTAACCTGGTGACAGGGGCGTCGCAAGGGTCAAAAAACATTAGTGGTACAAGCCCCAAGAGAGATTTCCCCCCACCGGGCCGGCATATGGAAGTGCACACCTTTCTTCCCATGAGGGCACTGTCCAGTACTGGTGTTCTCCTGCCTGATAAAGGTTGAGGTAACATTGATCGTGACAGTTTTTAGGTGCAAGGCAGGGTCCCAATTCGTGATGCTAGCACTTTGCAGTATAGTAGTGCAGGCAGTGTAGTACCCCAGTCCTGAGGGGTACTGTTATGTTATGTATTTTACAGTTTGTTTCCTGGCCGGCACTACCAGCAAGGACAGGTGGTCAGGATCATAGTTAGCCACAGTGTTCCTCCCCTCATAGTAAGAGTAGGCTGGCCCTGCTCCATGACAAGAGGGAAAGTTCCGTTGTAGTTACAGAGTGGAGAGGAAGTGACCTGCGGTGCTCCTGCTCCTGTTACCTGGTCTCCAGAGAAAACAATTCAATTTTCTCCTCAAGTAAAGCCTTGAGATTCCATAACACACAGCGATCTGCTACATCTGCATCTACAGACACAGGTGGAAGGTGAGGGACTACAGCTAAGCCACCCATCACCAAACAACCACTGGGCCACTATCCCCCTAAGTGCTGAATTACCAGGGGCGGATTGGGAAATAAAAGTGGCCCTGGAAAAAAAAAAGAAAAGTGGCCCTACGTTGTGGGCGGGACCAGATCGAGAGAAGGTGTGGCCAACATGGGTAGGCGGGGCCAGAAATACCATAGAGGGAGCAGTATATCATGCTGCAATTTTTTGGCTCAGTGCAGCACAATATACTGCTCCAGAAGAGGCCAAAACCTCTCTAGAAGCTGCCCCTCTGTGGTGCCCAGTGCCAACTGCCATGTCCTGTCCCCTCCTGCACTTTGCTCTAAGATGTAGAGAAAGGGGATGAACAGTTAAAACACAGGCAACAGCAGAGAGGCAGCCCCACCATCAGTATTCTGACGGTCTTTCAGAGTTACCATACATACAGGGGAGTGCAGCGTCACTTACCTCTCCCATCCGGTGACGTCTCCTCTGATCTTCTCTTTCCTCATCTTCTCCGTTAGGACCAGATAACACATGATGACATCTTCTAGCCGTGTTCCATCTCTGCAGAGTTTCACACACAGACATCTTAGCGTCCTCAAATTTCCATCATCATCCCCACCATGGTGCTCCAACATTGTCATCCTGCTGCTACCCCAATATACTGTAAAAATAATAATGCCCCCTATAGTGTCCCCAGTGGCAATAATGCCTGCCCCCATCAACAACAAACTGCCTATAATTCCCCCAGTAATAATAATGCCCTCAGTAATAGTAACCCCAGTAATGCCCCCCTGCCCCCAGTAAAGTCCTTATAGTGCCCCCAGTAATGTCTCTATAATGGTCACAATAATGCCCCGTCCCACTAGTAATGTAACTAGAGAGCCCCCAGTAATTCCCCCCCTGCCCCCATTAATGTCCCTATAGCGGCCACACCAATACCCCCCTACCCCCAGTAATATCCCTGGTCACAGCAATGCACCCCACCCCCAGTAATGTCACTATAGAGCCAGCAGCAATGCCCCCTGTCCCCAGTAATGTCACTATAGAGCCACCAATATTGCCCTCCCTGCCCCCAGTAAAGTCCTTATAGTGCCCCCAGTAATGCCCAATGCCCCCAGTAATGTCCCTATAGAGCCATCAGTATTGCCCTCCCTGCCCCCAGTAAAGTCCTTATAGTGCCCCCAGTAATGCCCCCTGCCCCCAGTAATGTGCCTATAGAGCCACCAATATTGCCCTCCCTGCCCCCAGTAAAGTCCTTATACTGCCCCCAGTAATGCCCCCTGCCTCCAGTAATGTGCCTATAGAGCCCCCAGTAATGTCCCCCCTGCCCCAGTAATATACAGTGGTCACTTTAATGCTCACCCCCCACCACCTCCTCATTGTCAAATGGCTTGTTAAAAAAAAAACAAAAAAAAACAACTTACCTGAGTGTGCAGACCTGCAGCAGCCTCTTCTGGCTTCTGTCCTGGAGCAGGAGGGGTAGGATGATGACAAAGCGTCAGTCGCGATGACGCTGGGAGTGGGAGGAGCCAAAGGTCCTTTGACCTGGAGGGCAGAGTAGTGCTCTCTCTCCTGCTCTCCAGTGTCAAAGGACCTGGCAGAGGGAGGTACAGGGGCGGGCTGGCACATCAGAGGGAATGAATGAAGCACAGCTTACAGCAGGGTGGGCGGCGGCCGTCGCTCTCAGGACAATACACTTACTATCCACACTACGATCCACAATACTGCGATCTCATTATCATGATAATGGTATGTAATGTGTATTGTAGTGTGGATTGTAATGTGTATTGTGAGAGCGACGCCCTCCCTGCTGTAATTACCCCGACTCAAACATCATGCCGGCCCAAAACATGCTTCAAGCCATCGGCGCACCGGGAAGTGTCCCGGTGGGGTACATTGCCAATCCGCCCCTGTGAATTACCATCAACCAACCTGCCTCCATATCTTTGCTGGTGCCAGAGAAGAACTGCACTAAAGCCTGCTGCTACTGCATGTATTCCCAGTGCGATGATGCACTAGAAAACTGACCCGTTAGCTGCATTCTCTGGGTCAGTACAAATTAATTACAGCAATATCACATTTATATAGTTTTTCTTATGTTTTAATAACCCCCATAACTTTTTTATAGTCTCATCTACAGAGCTGTGTGAGGACTCACTTTTTGCAGGGCATTCTGTAGTTTTTATTGATACCATTTTGGAGTATACGAGCCTTTTTGATAATTTTTTATTCAATTTACCGTATGGGATAAATAATTTTATATTTTAATGGTACGGGCATTTTCAGATGTGGCAATGACTATGATGTTTCTTTTATTGTTTACTTTTATTTTCATTTTGGGGAAAGCAGGTGATTTTAATTTTTATAATTAAATTTTTTTTTTTTTACTTTTTATTAGGCAAACCAAGGGGACCCCAACATGCAGCCAGCCATTATTGATTTATAATGTAATTTTGTCTATTACTGAATAAAAAAAATCAGTACCGTATATACCAATGCTGAGACAAGCATTGGTATATACCAGTAATAGGCCTAGAAGCCTTGTAAAGGCTCTGGCCTATTACTATTAAGGAACACCTTCCCCGATCTCGGCAAGGGGAAGGTGTTCCTGCCCAGGAGGTGTGCACTCCCAGGTTTTTTAATCTTTCAGATGCTGTTGGTGTTGGTGTTATCGCTGATTGCAGACATTAGTTCCAGGTGTCTACTGTGTGAAACAGCAGGCACCTGGCAGTTATGATGCTCAGTGTGGTCCGGAGTAGGTGCCATCTTTAAAGACCTGACATTTGCCATATATGTACAGCGGATGTTGGGAAAGGGTTAAAGTGGCAGCAGCTTCCTCTGCTAGCAAGGTCCAGGGCAAAAAGCTTATAATACGGGTCACAAGTCCCGAATCTAAAGGCCTACCAATGTCCCTGCTACTGTCCTGCCATCCAATATGGCCACACTGCTTCTCAGACTACCTGGTGCCTACTGTTCTTTTGGTAGTCCAAGACTCTTCCAGCAGCCCTCAGATTGGCCAGCGGTGCTCTCGTGAACAGTGCTGGCCGACCCAAGAGCAGGGCTGGACACGTAGGAAGTGCCTTGTTCTACTGATCAGTGGCGCAGCCATCTTGGATGGCAGAAGAATGTCCTAACATTAGCAGAGAGATGAAAAGGAGGTAACCAGGAATGTGTTCTGTTCATTCCCCAGTTCATTTAACATTTTCTTCTTGAACCAGAGGGTCGTTTTACCTCCCTCAGATGCCCTGGTCAATAGTGACCACACCAGTGTTAAATGGGAGAGACTTCATCTTCCCCCGATCCCCTTCCCAACACCTTCCACAATGCAATTGTGGCTGCTGAGTGGTTGTCATGGCAGCTAGGGGCCTAGTGGGGGCTTTTGGTGTGGACCTCTGCCCCTGAACATCTGAAACATACATTGGACCAGGAAGCAAACTCTAGTAGAGCAATTGGAGCAATGAATGTGGAGATCTCTGGATCCATGTGAGGTACAGGGCTGGTTCTGGCTTTGTTAGAAAGAGATTGTCATGTACTATATGATGTCTGATTCTCATGATTTACATCAATCATGGTAGAACCCCATTAAAGGCTGCAATCATTTCTGCCACCACTAGGGGCAGCTCAGTACAGATTGATTTATGATACAATTGAGAGCCATACACATGCCTGTGTATTGAGCTCCCCCTAGTGGCCGCTGCAGAAAGACAACATTTTAAAATTCGATGTTATGGAGGTGTAAACGCTCCCGACTGACCAAGGATTTTAGGTATTTGTATTTAGCTCACAAAGAATTGTCTAGACTGGATATACTTGTAGCAAACCCTCAGCTGTGAGTAGTCTCTATAGGGCGTTTAATTCACTGACAGCACTCAGAGATCTGAAATGTTTTTTCTTTCTTTCTTATAGCACGACTATACGGCCAAAACTTTATATTACAAGCCTATCACCCTGCAAAGTCCTCGTGGCTGAGTGTGTGCTCTGATGACTGGGATTCCCGCTATGGACCCATGATCTGCCAATCTATGGGCTACAAGAGGTAAGTGGATTTACTTGCCGGTATTCATGCCACCTAGGGGTCATGTCTAAGGAGACATCAGAGCCCCAAAGCCTTTCTTGCTGCCAATGCTATACTTGAAGGATTCCCAGACAGAGAGTCCACCCTGTTTGGTAGTAGACCTCAACCTGGGGACACGCCCGTTAGCTATCCCAGAGGGAAACATGCCAAAATACAACACCCCCCCACAAACAGTGCTCCGGCACAGCTGTCCACAGTGATCATATCACAGTGCCAGCCACCAGACCTCCACAACAGTCTACAGATAATATGGAAATCTCCACTACAACAGAGACATGCCTCTTAAATATCGTCACCAAAGAAGAACACCTAGAGCGCCCCCAACACTACAAACCAACAACCGTCATAATGTCCCTACTAACTACCAGGCACCGTTCCTCCAGCAGTGCTAGTCTCAGTGCTACGCCCTCTATTATATACCGACCGCACCGGAAGAAATGAGTAACTAGAAGTCATTACAAGGTATTTTCTCTATTTCCTCCCAGATCCAGTTATTATGGAGAATTCTTGAAAAATGTTACAACCGACTTAAAGGGGTTTGCCAGTATAAATACCAGTGTGCCATTTGTCAAGTTATATCAAAGCATCAGGACAAGGTATGTGTCTATCTATCTATCTATCTATCTATTTCAATATCTTGGATCTGTCTTGATCTCTTGTATCTGTCTCAATCTCATATCTGTCACATATCTCTCTCGATCTCTCGTATCTGTCTCAATCTCTCATATCTGTTCCGTATTTGTCTCGTATCTGTCTCGTATCTGTCTCGATCTCTTGTATCTGTCTCAGATCTGTCTCCATCTCTCGTATCTGTTCCGTATTTGACTAGGATCTGTCTCAGATCTGCTTCGATCTCTCGTATTTGTTCCGTATTTGTCTCAGATCTGTCTCGATCTCTTGTGTCTGTCTCAGATCTGCTTCGATCTCTCGTATCTGTTATGTATTTGTCTCGGATCTGTCTCGATCTCTTGTATCTGTCTCAGATCTGTCTCCATCTCTCGTATCTGTTACGTATTTGTCTCAGATCTGTCTCGATCTCTTGTATCTGTCTCAGATCTGCTTCGATCTCTCATATCCCGTATTTGTCTCGGATTCTGTCTCGATCTCTTGTGTCTGTCTCAGATCTGCTTCAATCTCTTGTATATGTTTCGTATTTGTCTCGGATCTGTCTTGATCTCTTGTATCTGTCTCAGATCTGCTTCGATCTCTCATATCTGTTCCGTATTTGTCTTGTATCTGTCTCGATCTCTTGTATCTGTCTCAGATCTGTCTCCATCTCTCGTATCTGTTCCGTATTTGTCTCAGATCTGCTTCGATCTTGTATATGTTTCGTATTTGTCTCGGATCTGTCTCTTGATCTCTTGTATCTGTCTCCGATCTGCTTCGATCTCTCATATCTGTTTCGTATTTGTCTCATATCTGTCTCGATCTCTTGTATCTGTCTCAGATCTGCTTCGATCTCTCATATCTGTTCCGTATTTGTCTCAGATCTGTCTCGATCTCTTGTATCTGTCTCAGATCTGCTTCGATATCTCATATCTGTTCCGTATTTGTCTCGGATCTGTCTCGATCTCTTGTGTCTGTCTCAGATCTGCTTCGATCTCTCGTATGTGTTCCGTATTTGTCTCGGATCTGTCTCGATCTCTTGTGTCTGTCTCAGATCTGCTTCGATCTCTCGTATGTGTTCCGTATTTGTCTCGGATCTGTCTCGATCTCTTGTGTCTGTCTCAGATCTGCTTCGATCTCTGGTATGTGTTCCGTATTTGTCTCGGATCTGTCTCGATCTCTTGTGTCTGTCTCAGATCTGGTTCGATCTCTCGTATGTGTTCCGTATTTGTCTCGGATCTGTCTCGATCTCTTGTATCTGTCTCAGATCTGCTTCGCTCTCTCGTATCTGTTTCGTATTTGTCTCGGATCTGTCTTGATCTCTTGTATCTGTCTCAGATCTGCTTCGATCTCTCATATCTGTTCCGTATTTGTCTCGGATCTGTCTCGATCTCTTGTATCTGTCTCATATCTGTCTCGATCTCATGTATCTCTCTCGGAACTGTCTAAATCTCGCGGATCTGTCTCAATCTCTCCGTGGCTATATATAAACCTATAAACACTATAAACACTATAACTATAGACACACCCTGTCTGTAGAAAGATTTTTTTAAAATTAATTTAATAAACACTCAATAGTGATGAATCAAATTCTATTGGGATTTGGCTGGAATATATATTTTCTTGTTTTGCAGGGATTCTTGTCCATCTGGAAATGTGATCTCACTGAGGTGCATAGGTGAGCCACTCTGTAATGTGTGTGATGTCATCAATTACACAATACTGGAAAAAAATTGCCTGTTTTTTGCCCTATGTGTCTTCTGGTACCTGTCCTGTAGACACGTTCCTATACTGACCCTAACCTCTTCTACTTATGTCAATCTTGTACTCCCATAGTTATGTTTCTCTGGCTTCTATGCCTACTTGAAGTAATAGACAAGGAGAAAGGTGCAATGACCCATGGGCAACTGCAATGGGGTAACAGGGTATTGTGCATCCTAAAGGCTGTGCACGGGGAGTAGGGGCAAATCTGCTAGCTCCTTAGTTACAGTTCCGCGATGTGGGCTGGCCCCACCCCTGACAGTATTTGCTGGTGTGCTGAGGTAGAGCAGTCTGGAGCAGCTTGTGAGAGGGGAAGCAGCAGCCAGGGGGGCATCTACAGTCATGGCCAAAAGTTTTGAGAATGACACAAATCTCCTATTTTCACATGATCTGCTGCCCTCTGGTTTTTATGTGTGTTTGTCAGATGTTTTTATCACATACAGAAATATAATTGCAATCATATTATGAGTAACAAAAGCTTATATTGACAGTTAGAATGAGTTAATGCAGCAAGTCAATATTTGCAGTGTTGACCCTTCTTCTTCAGGACCTCTGCAATTCTCCCTGGCATGCTCTCAATCAACTTCTGGACCAAATCCTGACTGATAGCCGTCCATTCTTGCACAATCAATGTTTGCATTTTGTCAGAATTTGTAGGTTTTTGTTTGTCCACCCGTCTCTTGATGATTGACCACAAGTTCTCAATGGGATTAAGATCTGGGGAGTTTCCAGGCCATGAACCCAAAATCTCTATGTTTTGTTCCCTGAGCCATTTAGTTATCACCTTTGCTTTATGGCAAGGTGCTCCATCATGCTGGAAAAGGCATTGTTGATCGCCAAACTGCTCTTGGACGGTTGGGAGAAGTTGCTCTCGGAGGACATTCTGGTACCATTCTTTATTCATGGCTGTGTTTTTAGGCAAGACTGTGAGAGAGCCGATTCCCTTGGCTGAGAAGCAACCCCACACATGAATGGTTTCAGGATGCTTTACAGTTGGCATGAGACAAGACTGGTGGTAGCACTCACCTCGTCTTCTCCGAATAAGCTGTTTTCCGATTGTCCCAAACAATCGAAAAGGGGATTCATCAGAGAAAATGACTTTACCCCAGTCCTCAGCAGTCCACTCCCTGTACCTTTTGCAGAATATCAGTCTGTCCCTGATGTTTTTTCTGGAGAGAAGTGGCTTCTTTGCTGCCCTCCTTGAGACCAGGCCTTGCTCCAAGAGTCTCCGCCTCACAGTGCGTGCAGATGCACTCACACCTGCCTGCTGCCATTCCTGAGCAAGCTCTGCACTGCTGGTAGCCCGATCCCGCAGGTGAAACACTTTTAAGAGACGGTCCTGGCACTTGCTGGTCTTTCTTGGGAGCCCTGGAGCCTTTTTGGCAACAATGGAACCTCTCTCCTTGAGGTTCTTGATGATGCGATAGATTGTTGACTGATGTGCAATCTTTCTAGCTGCGATACTCTTCCCTGTTAGGCCATTTTTGTGCAGTGCTATGATGACTGCACGTGTTTCTTTAGAAATAACCATGGTTAACAGAAGAGAAACAATGATGCCAAGCACCAGCCTCCTTTTAAAGTGTCCAGTGGTGTCAATCTTACTTAATCATGACAGATTGATCTCCAGCCCTGTTCTCATCAACACCCACACCTGTGTTAATGGAGCAATCACTGAAATGATGTTAGCTGGTCCTTTTAAGGCAGGGCTGCAATGATGTTGAAATGTGTTTTGGGGGAGAAAGTTCATTTTCTAGGCAAATATTGACTTTACAAGTAATTGCTGTTAAGCTGATCACTCTTTATAACATTCAGGAGTATATGCAAATTGACATTATAAAAACTGAAGCAGTAGACTTTGTAAAAATTAATATTTGTATCATTCTCAAAACTTTTGGCCATGAGTGTACTGTGGGACACAAGTGAGTGAAAGAAAAGTGAACTTAAAGGGGTTGTCTGCTATTTTTATATTGATTCCTGCCATACCCACTGATCAGCTTTTTGAAGAGAAAGCAGTGCTCATACGAGCGCTGCCTTCTCTTCATTGTTTACCTGCTGGCCGTCGTAACCGCAGCGGTGATCATGTGTAATTACGCCTAAGCCGTCCCATTCACTAGGACAGCTAAGATGTGATTACACCTGTTCACCTCTGCAGTTGTGATGACGAGCAGGTAAACAATGAAGAAAAGGCAGTGTTCATTCGAGAGCTGCTTTCTGTTCAATCAACTGATCGGCGGGGGTACTGGGAGTCGCCCCCTCACTGTCAATCTGATATTGGTAGCCTATTCTGAGGGTAGGTCATCAATACAAAAATAGTGGACAATCCCTTTAAAAAAATACACAGTGACACTTAGACTACTTTCACATTAGCGGCTACCTTCTCCGGCAGGCTGTTCTGGCGGGTGAACTCCGCTCAGGCCCCATTCACTATAATCATGCAAACATGCCGAGACAGCCAGAATAAAACTACAACATGTCGGCCGGAACAGAGTTCTGGTGGCACGCATGCATTAGCGGCAGCACAGATCCGGCAGGCTGTTCCGACAGGTGAAGAAGGCTGCCACTACTGTGAAAGTAGCCTTACAAGGGAGAGGGCAGGAAGCCAGTGTAGGTAACACATATAAGCCTATTTTTGGACTTCACTGCATTGTGGTTGGGATGATAAGCTTCAGGTCCCCTGCGTTGCTCGAGAGACAGCCTGGCCATCTGTAGAAAGACTACACTCCGCTGAGGATTACTTTAGCTATACTGTTAGAGAAAGAGAAAATTTGCACCTGAATAGGGTCGAGCAAACCCGAACCGCAAAGTTCGGGTTCGTACTGAACTTTGCGAGTTCGGGTACCCTTTCACAAAAGTTCGAGTTCGAGTTCAGTGTTCCGGTAATTTTATTACTTTCCGTTATAACATGGCTATAATGGAAAATAATAGCATTCTTAAGGCAGAATGCTAAATAAAATGGCCTTCTAGGGGTTAAAAATAATAGTAAAAAAAACCTCACCTTTTCCACTTGACCGCGGAGCCGGTGTCTTTCTTCTTCTCCTTTCAGGGTCTGCAAAAGGACCTGCGGTGACGTCACCGCGCTCACCACGTGGTAAGCGCGATGACGTCGATCATAGGTCCTGACCTGTGATGACGTCATCGCGCTTACCACGTGGTGAGCGCGGGTGACGTCAGCGCAGGTCCTTTTGCAGGTCCTGAAAGAAGAAGAAGTAGAAGGAAGACACCGGCTGCGCGATCAAGTGGACAAGGTGAGTTTTTTTTTTTATTTTTAACCCCTAGAAGGCCATTTTATTTAGCATTCTGCCTTAAGAATGCTATTATTTTCCGTTATAACCATGTTATAATGGAAAATAATAAAGGGAAGTTCGTGTCCCCATTGATTTGAATGGGGTCCGGGTTCGGGATGAAGTTCGGGTCAAGTTCGGGTCCCGAACCTGAACTTTGACCTGAATTTCGACCGAACCCGGCGAACCCAAACTTCCTTGGGTTCGCTCATCCCAAAACCTGAACTATTGATATAAAGAAAGAGACAGAAATATCTGAAGAGAGACTCAGGGGGAACTTTCTACTACTTACCTCTATCCATAGCCTTGGAAAAGCTTGCCTATGCAACACCTCTGCCAGCACATGTATATGTGAACTGCTAACACGTGATCTGCTAAAGTTACCAGTACAATGGTTTATCTGTTGCCTACTAAAAAAGCATCCTCGTCATTGCATGCACCAATTGCTGCAATACGGCATTGTCTGCCAACATTTGAGACCCTTGCACCTTAAAAACCCACCTACACCAAGGTCACTCCACCCAAGACCATGCAGGAGCCCCCAAAACAGAGTGTGCCCAGAGGGGAAGAAATGGTGCTCACATCTCAACACTGCAAGGTCCAGAAAGCTCCTGAGTGAGGACCGCCACCGTCAGTACAACTACTCCTATCCTCATCACCCCTCACGTTCTCAGCCCTCGCTGCAGAGGTATACAATCACCGCTCGCATGAAATATCCAATTAATTGCTAGTTTTCTTTCACCCACAGATTGCGGTCAGTCAACCAAACAAGTACCATCTAACAGGATAGTCGGCGGAACAGAGGCCCAGAGTGGAGATTGGCCATGGCAAGTGAGTCTGCAGATCGGACGGTCGCATGCATGCGGAGGGTCTATTATCACTCCCGAATGGATAGTTACGGCAGCGCATTGTGTCCAGGGGTAAGTGCTTATTTTAACTATGCAGGGTGCTGGAGGACATATTGGCCACCATTCACCATATTCAATGAAATATACAAGTAATTAGCATGGCATTGCCTTAAAGGGGGTTATCCAATCCTATAAAAAAAAAAATATGCCGGGCCCCCCACACTGAATATACTTACCTGGGTCCGTGCTCCCTGCGCCACTCCTGGTCTGTGCACCAGCACTGCTGCTTCTCTCCGCGGGCGGATGAGACTGCAGATAGGAGGAGATGGCCGACTCTGCTCTTCTCCTTCCACCCCTCACTAGATATGCTCAGAGCTACCCGACCCCACTTTAAATCATGAGGCAGGACAACAAAAATACTCTTAAACCTCTCCTTTATTGGGCGGTGATCGGCCACAGCAGATATCAAAAACGTTAAAACTGTAACTTTCTCGGCACAACTTAACACCGTATCCAAGTAGCGGAGCGCTATGCCAACCGCCGTTCTCCACAGCGGGCACCTCCGCCATCCGCATCCATCTTTAATTCTCCATTACCGCCTGCTGTGACTTGAAACGAACACCCAGAGACCTGGAACAGAAACACCGTCAGGAAATAAACGACTCCATCTAAAACGTACCCCAAAAGGGGCGGGCGGGCGGGACAAACCGCGCTTCCTTTCCAAGAGGAAGAGAGGGGGTGGAGACCGGGCCTAAATAACCCAGGGAGGAGCCCAGAACCGGCGGGAACAACGGGGGGAGGTAAGGGAATCTATCCCTCCTACAAAACCCTCCCCTCCAAGTCCAGTTAACCCCTTGCACCCACGGCCAACCCTAGTCTCCCCTGCTAACCAGCAAGCAGGGGCAAAAGGGGGGTGGAAGGTCCCCCTTTTACCCGGTCATACCCAAAGAAGGGGCAAGGGGGCATCCGCAGTCCCTGTGCCCCCTCTCTATGCCATCGGGGGCCCATCCAAAACATTTGGTGACGGGGGAGCAGCCAATGCCAGGTGGGGACAGGGACGAGCCTCCCTATCGTCACCCGCGATGCTAGGGAGGCTCGTCCCTGTCACCACCTGTCATAGGCTCTTCAAATCCCCACATCCATCTGGACACCGGATGTTTTCATCCATGCACGGGGAGAAGCAGCAGCGGGGACCAGGAGCGGCACAGGGAGCGGGGACCCAGGTAAGTATATTCAGTATTCAGTTTGGGGGGCCCAGCATATTGAGGGGCTTTTTATAGCATTGGATAACCCCTTTAATCTTCTGGGCCCCGATACAAAATCTGTAAATGGGCTCCCATATTCCATGTGCCATTAATAATACTGGTATCTTCATATGTGAAAGTGGAGCCTTTGGGTCCCTCAGATACCAGAGCATTAATATCCCTTGTACAAGGAACGAGAAGAAGGCGAGTCCAGTACTGATTAAAGAGTCATTGGGTTGGTTGGTGGCATAACAGTACTAGAAGGGGTGCCATTTTAAGTACACCCTAAGAAAAACAGATTACAGTAGTTTCCTTGGAGCAAACCAGTAAGGGGTTATCCCATTATTATTATTGTAAAACATGAAATCAGACATCATATAGTACATGACAGTCTATATCTAACAAGGTTAGAACCAGCCCTGTACCTCAGATGGATCCAGAGATCTCCACATTCATTGCTCTCCTAGATTTATATCAAGCTGACAGCTCAAGGGGAGTGTCTCTTCTGCTGCAGCTCAGGAGGCGTGTCTCATCTCTCCTTATCACAGCTCAGGAGGCATGTCTCATCTCTCCCTATCACAGCTCAGGAGGCGTGTCCATGCTCTCCCTATCACAGCTCAGGAGGCGTGTCTCAGCTCTCCCTATCACAGCTCAGGAGGCGTGTCTCATCTCTCCCTGTCACAGCTCACAGGGCGTGTCTCATCTCTCCCCATCACAGCTCAGAGGGTGTGTCTCAGCTCTCCCTATCACAGCTCAGGAGGCGTGTCCATGCTTTCCCTATCACAGCTCAGAAGGCGTGTTCATGCTCTTCCTATCACAGCTCAGGAGGCGTGTCTCAGCTCTTCCTATCACAGCTCAGGAGGCGTGTCTCAGCTCTTCCTATCACAGCTCAGGAGGCGTGTCTCAGCTCTCCCTATCACAGCTCAGGGTGTGTGTCTCAGCTCTCCCTATCACAGCTCAGGAGGTGTGTCCATGCTCTCCCTATCACAGCTCAGAAGGCGTGTTCATGCTCTGCATATCACAGCTCAGGAGGCATGTCTCAGCTCTCCCTATCACAGCTCAGGGTGTGTGTCTCAGCTCTCCCTATCACAGCTCAGGGGGCATGTCTCAGCTCTTCCTATCACAGCTCAGGAGGCGTGTCTCAGCTCTTCCTATCACAGCTCAGGAGGCGTGTCTCAGCTCTCCCTATCACGGCTCAGGAGGCGTGTCTCAGCTCTTCCTATCACAGCTCAGGAGGCGTGTCTCAGCTCTTCCTATCACAGCTCAGGAGGCGTGTCTCAGCTCTCCCTTTCACAGCTCAAGAGGCGTGTCTCAGCTCTCCCTATCACAGCTCAGGAGGCGTGTCTCAGCTCTCCCTATCACAGCTCAGGAGGCGTGTCTCAGCTCTCCCTGTCACAGCTCAGGAGGCAGTTGAAGGATGAAACTGAGCATGTGCAGCCTTCTCAGTGATAACATAATAAATAATAAGATCCATCAACAGCAGCTGGTCTACCAGATGAAAGCTTCCATAGTGAAAACAGCTGGGATGCTGCTAGAGAGGAATGATAAAGCTGGTGGATGTTATATGTGCTGGTCACTTTAAATTCTCTTGCACTTCTATGAATTATAGAGTCTTTATTTGCGTTCCAGGGATTATTCTGTGGCCTCGGTGTGGACGGTCTACGCGGGATCCATCCTAAAATTTAGTGGTCAACGGTCTAATGTGGAGAGTATTATTTCTCATCCAAATTATGACCCTGAGACGCAGGATAATGACATCGCCCTCATGAAGCTGAAGACCAGTTTACCATTCACTGGTAAGGAGTTGTGGGGTGGGCACTCATTTTTTTCACCATATTTATCACCTACATAAATGGGATACATAAAAGTGTCCCTATAGACTGGACCCTGCAGAGGAATTACTGCTATGGGTTTGCCCCTAAATAAGACCCCATCCCCACCCAAAACTACAGTACCAAAGATTAGTAGATAAGAAAACTTATCCAGAAATGGGAGCATAATACTGATGGCAGTGATGTAATACTGCCACCGTCGAAATCTGTCTACAGTCCTATGCAGACCTATGTGTTTCCATGGTAACAGACGGCAGACAACCCTGTGTAGTCAGATCCTGCAGTCATGATCCTTTCCATTAGTCCCCCACTTCTTGCTAATGTACATTTATTTACAAAAAAACATCCTGCACCAAGAAGTTGTGTGAGGGTAATGATGATAAATGGAAGTGATTACAATAATTTTTTTGGGAAAAACTGGGCAACTGAAAGAAGGCCCTAGGACTTTGTTGGGCCTCCTCTAGCCTGGATACAAGATGAGATACGGCCTCTAGCCTGGATACAAGATGAGATACGGCCTCTAGCCTGGATACAAGATGAGATACGGCCTCTAGCCTGGATACAAGATGAGATACGGCCTCTAGCCTGGATACTAGATGAGATACGGCCTCTAGCCTGGATACAAGATAGCATAAGGCCTCTAGCCTGGATACTAGATGAGATACGGACTCTAGCCTGGAACAAGATGAGATACAGCCTCTAGCCTGGATACAAGATGACATAAGGCCTCTAGCCTGGATACAAGATGACATAAGGCCTCTATCCTGGATACAAGATAAGATACGGCCTCTAGCCTGGATACTAGATGAGATACAGACTCTAGCCTGGATACAAGATGAGATACGGCCTCTAGCCTGGATACAAGATGAGATACGGCCTCTAGCCTGGATACAAGATGAGATACGGCCTCTAGCCTGGATACAAGATGAGATACGGCCTCTAGCCTGTATACAAGATGAGATATGGCCTCTAGCCTGGATACAAGATGAGATACGGCCTCTAGCCTGGATACAAGATAGCATAAGGCCTCTATCCTGATAAAAGATGAGATACGACCTCTAGCCTGGATACTAGATGAGATACGGCCTCTAGCCTGGATACAAGATGAGATACGGCCTCTAGCCTGGATACAAGATGAGATACGGCCTCTAGCCTGGATACAAGATGAGATACGGCCTCTAGACTGGATTCAAGATGAGATATGGCCTCTAGCCTAGATAAAAGATGAGATACAGCCTCTAGCCTGGATACAAGATGAGATACAGGCCTCTAGCCTGGATACTAGATGAGATACAGCCTCTAGCCTGGATACAAGATAAGATATGGCCTCTAGCCTGGATATAAGATGAGATACAGCCTCTAGCCTGGATACAAGATGAGATACGGCCTCTAGCCTGGATTACAAGATGAGATACGGCCTCTAGCCTGGATACAAGATAACATAAGGCCTCTAGCCTGGATACAAGATGAGATACGGCCTCTAGCCTGGATACAAGATAACATAAGGCCTCTAGCCTGGATACAAGGTGAGATACGGCCTCTAGCCTGGATACAAGATGAGATACGGCCTCTAGCCTGGATACAAGATGAGATACGGCCTCTAGCCTGGATACAAGATGAGATACGGCCTCTAGCCTGGATACAAGATAACATAAGGCCTCTAGCCTGGATACTAGATGAGATACAGCCTCTAGCCTGGATACAAGATAAGATATGGCCTCTAGCCTGGATACAAGATGAGATACGGCCTCTAGCCTGGATAGAAGATGAGATACGGCCTCTAGCCTGGATACAAGATAAGATATGGCCTCTAGCCTGGATACAAGATGAGATACAGCCTCTAGCCTGGATACAAGATGAGATACGGCCTGAAGCCTGGATGCAAGATAACATAAGGCCTCTAGCCTGGATACAAGATAAGATACAGCCTCTAGCCTGGATAAAAGATGAGATATGGCCTCTAGCCTGGATACAAGATGAGATATGGCCTCTAGCCTAGATACAAGAGGGGATATGGCCTCTAGCCTGGATACAAGGTGAGATACGGCCTCTAGTCTGGATACAAGATAAGATACAGCCTCTAGCCTGGATACAAGGGGAGATACAGCCTCTAGCCTGGATACAAGGTGAGATATGGCCTCTAGCCTGGATACAAGATGAGATACGGCCTCTAACCTGTATAAAAGATGAGATACGGCCTCTAGCCTGGATACAAGATGAGATACGGCCTCTAGCCTGGATAAAAGATGAGATATGGCCTCTAGCCTGGATAAAAGATGAGATATGGCCTCTAGCCTAGATACAAGAGGGGATATGGCCTCTAGCCTGGATACAAGGTGAGATACGGCCTCTAGTCTGGATACAAGATAAGATGCAGCCTCTAGCCTGGATACAAGGGGAGATACAGCCTCTAGCCTGGATACAAGGTGAGATATGGCCTCTAGCCTGGATACAAGATGAGATACGGCCTCTAACCTGTATAAAAGATGAGATACGGCCTCTAGCCTGGATACAAGATGAGATACGGCCTCTAGCCTGGATACAAGATGAGATACGGCCTCTAGCCTCGATTCAAGATGATTTATGGTTTTGCTCACAGATGATGTAGCTGGGCCTGTAGATCCTGCACACTCGTGGGTTGCTGACGCTGGTGTCCTAGCTGGTCCTATAAATGCTGCATCCATAATGTTGGTGCCCATAATGTTATTTTTTTTGTTTATTTTTATTTTAAGGAAAAGGGTGTGATTTGAATTTTTAAGTTTTTTTTTTTTATATTTTCAAAACTTTTTTTTTACTTTTTTTTTTTCTTTTTAAGTCCCCCAAGTGGACCACAACTTACAATCATCAGATGTAAATTGCTCCATTATTCTGTATAGAAATCACTATATCACAGTCCAGTGCTGCCATCTAGTGGCCTGAACTGGGATATACTAATAATGAGCCTGGAAGCCTAGTACAGGCTGCAGTTCATTTTTAGCACAAGGTGCTTTCCGCGATCTCCGCTTGGGGAAAGAGCACCTGAACAAGAAGCCCCGCTTCCGGTTTTTAACACTCTCAGATGCCGTGGTGACGTTTGACCACAGCATCTGAATGGTTGAATGTCCAGGTCAGCATTATTGCAGATCATGGACATTGGCCTCGGGTACCTGCTGTATGAATGGGCACCATCTTTAAAGACCTGACTTGCGCCATACATTTTCGGCGGATGTCAGAAAGGGGTTAATGGTCACATGACCTAATGTGTATAGGACTGAGCTTTCTTTCTGCACGGACACTGGACCCCGTCCAGGTACTTTGAAAGAGAGGGGTTGTGTATGCCTGTAAGAGGCTGGGTGAGGGGGGGTCTAGTTGTGTGCACCGCAGTCCTGGGGTACATGCTGTATGACCACCTGCTCCATTGCTATAGCTTTTTGTGAGGGTGGGAAACTCATTGCTGTGAGGGGAGAGGGCATGTGGCGTATTCTGGGGCCATGAGGGTGCAGATCTGTGTGAGGGGCTTTATGGGGTGTAAATCTGTGAGGGAAAGCAGAAATCAACAGAATGTGACTGTATTATTAATACATTTATTACAAGATTTGGTGCCCCACTTTTGGTTTTGCCCAGGGCCACCTTTTGTTTGAAACCAGCCCTGGATAGGAGATAAATAGTCGGGAACAGATGGCTTGCAGTATGACGACAGGATGAAACTACACAAGGATTGTTGTAGTCTGTTACCATGGATACATTAGATCTGTACATACAAAACTGATGGAGAATTAATTGAGACTATTCACAAAATAGCTTCATTTTTTTTTAAATGTACATGCTTATTAAAAAATTACTGCTGGCTGCTTTCTTCCAAAAACAGCGCCACCACTGGTCACAGGTTGTTTGTAGTATTGCTGCTCAGCCTCCTTCACTACAACAGAGCTGTGATACCAGACCCATGGATAGGTGTGGTGCTGTTTTTACAAAAATTCAGTCTATAAACGTTTAAATCCATCTTTCCATTGCAGGAAGTGACATAAAGCCCGTATGTTTGCCCAATGCTGGAATGCCATGGTCGGACACACAGTCCTGCTGGATCTCAGGATGGGGTTACACAATTGAAGACGGTAAAACAACCTAATTCAGCTAAACTTTACATTTTTTGTGAAATATTACTGTGTATTTTACAGCTTGTAACAGATTTTTTTTCCCCATTTTTTACCAAGAAAAGAACAGCACGTATGAATACGCCCCGCAGGGTAGTGCAGGATAGGGACACCATACATAAACTGACCACAGTGTTTAGTGTCATAGGCAGGCACAGGAACAGCTGTGTAAGGTACCCATCAAACAGCACCTTGTATCTCAGGGACCTGCACCCTCCTGTGTTTAATATATGGAATAACTGTGATACTGGGGTTAGCCGCTGTCACAGATTAGTTTCTAGATTTTCAATGGAGTGCGGAACACTAATTATCAGAGCAAACCCTAAAGAGATACTGAGCAAGCCAGGAGATTTCAATTCTGGGGCACGCAGAATAGTGAATACAGCTCTGGAGTATAAAACAGGATGTAACTCAGGATCAGTACAGGATAAGTAATGTAATGTATGTACACAGTGACTGCACCAGCAGAATAGTGAGTGCAGCTCTGGAGTATAATACAGGATGTAACTCAGGATCAGTACAGGATAAGTAATGTATGTACACAGTGACTGCACCAGCAGAATAGTGAGTGCAGCTCTGGAGTATAATACAGGATGTAACTCAGGATCAGTACAGGATAAGTAATGTAATGTATGTACACAGTGACTGCACCAGCAGAATAGTGAGTGCAGCTCTGGGGTATAATACAGGATGTAACTCAGGATCAGTACAGGATAAGTAATGTATGTACACACTGACTGCACCAGCAGAATAGTGAGTGCAGCTCTGGAGTATAATACAGGATGTAACTCAGGATCAGTACAGGATAAGTAATGTACGTACACAGTGACTGCACCAGCAGAATAGTGAGTGCAGCTCTGGAGTAAAACACAGGATGTAACTTAGAATCACTACAAGATAAGTAATGTATGTACACAGTGACTGCACCAGCAGAATAGTGAGTGCAGCTCTGGAGTAAAACACAGGATGTAACTTAGAATCACTACAAGATAAGTAATGTTGTGCAAGAGAACTAGTAGTTTGCTAATAAATATTGGAGACTACTTTACTTTATGCACCAACTTTATCATGTGTTGGACACTTTGTACACTTAGGGCTCGTTCACATCACCGTTAGGGCTTCCGTTCTCCTGCTCCGTTATAGGAGCAGGAGAACGGAAAGGACGGATTCGGGGCATAACTGAGCCCAACGGAGCCTAAGGGACCCCATAGACTATAATGGGGTCCGTTAGGTTTCCGCTCAAAAGATGGTTTTTGAAGCGGAGACAAAAGTTGTGCACGCAGGACTTTTGTCTCCGCTTCAAAAATCATCTTTTGAGCGGAAACCTAACGGACCCCATTATAGTCTATGGGGTCCCTTAGGCTCCGTTGGGCTCAGTTATGCCCCGAATCCGTCCTTTCCATTCTCCTGCTCCTATAACGGAGCAGGAGAACGGAAGCTCTAACGGTGATGTGAACGAGCCCTTACCTTGACGGCTCTGAAAAGTTTGCTGAAAAATGGGCGATACTAAGGCAGGTTATAAAATGCAGCAAATTAATAAAGATGGCTCAAAATGTGTGTCCCTTTGAAATCTTTGTCACAATTTCTGCCATTTTCACCAGCTTCTGTGAGATTGTTGATAAGATACTGAAATCATGACGCTAATCACATGTATTTACCCCACAGGAACATCACCGAATGAGCTGATGCAAGCTAACGTTCCATTAATCAGCCCCAGCATTTGCAATGCTCCTGCTATTTATGATGGACACATCACTTCCAACATGATATGCGCCGGCTACGTCTCTGGAGGCATTGATTCTTGTCAGGTTAGATTTATTGAAGAAGGATAACAGGATGGGTGGGGGGGCGCAGGCTATGTACAGTTTTTAAGTCCCTACACGTCAAATCACAACATCCCTAGGAAATACAAGTCCATAAAGGGATCCATTTTAAATTATCGCTAAAGTGGATAAATGGACAAAAAATGGATACAAAATAAGCAATTTTGTAAATATTCTTGATTAAGTAAAGGTCCTAAGTGTTACCATGGTTACAGACTACAAACAATCCTTATGCAGTCAGCTCCTGCAGACATTCTGCCTTTATTCGTCCTCTTCTCCTTGCTTGTGTAAATTTTGTAGGTTGACAACAATTAAAGGGGTTTTTCGAGATTTTTTTTAACTGATGATCTATTCACTGGATCGGTCATCAGTAACTGATCAGTGGGGGTTCGACAACCGGGACCCCCACCTATAATCTGTTTGAGATGGCAGTCGCACCATGACCTTCTTGCAGTTTTGCTAGGCTATGTGATGTCACGTCCATCAGTCCCATGGTCTAGGCGCAGCTCAGCCCCATAGAAGTAAATGTGGCTGGGCTGCGATACCAAGCACGGCCACTATACAATGTAAGGCGCTGTGCTTCGTGAGCTGAGAGAAGGCTGCAGCAGTACTGCGGCGCAGGAGCATTCTCAAGCAGCTGTTGGACCCACATCAATCAGATACTGGTGACCAATACAGAGGTCATCCTTACAGAAATCTCTGAAAACCTATTTAAGGGACTATTGAAGAAAATTTTTTAAAAATCTACTGCTGTTTTATGTCTACAGCTCCTATGTAGACCTATATGTGCCTACCATCAAACCCTAAGTAGTCTGAGCCTACAGTTATGTGCTTCTCCCTTTTATCTGTCCCCAACATCGAAGCAACACATGACTACAGGATACAGAGACACATAGGTCTGCATTGGAGCTGTATACATAAAATTGTAGCGTTTTTAGTATCTGTACCCTACTTCTCCCCAACCTACCAAATGTAAGTTTTCAAAAAGTAGAAAGTAATATGACTGCAGGATCAGGCCACTGCAGTGTTTGTAGTCTGTGACCATGGACGCCTAAAGGTCTGCAGAGGAGCTGCATACACAAACCCGTAATAGATTTTAACTTTTTTATTTTATTGGGACGATAATGAAATTGGTTGCAACAATGTACATTACCTTTATATAGGAGTCCACTATCAAAGTTTATAAAACTCAGTAACTTAATCAGGGATAGTTGGGTGACAACCCATACTAATAAAGCTCTTCTGTAGTGTCATAGCTGGGGATATAGCAGTGCTTATCTAATCCTATGTGAGTCTGAAAGCAGAGAAGGCCAGGAGGGAGCTCTGATGGTGGCCTACTGAAAGAGTCTTCATAGGAAATCATGATATGGTCACCAACCTATGGCTCTCCAGCAGGCTACTAAACTACAACTTCCAGCATGCTTTGGGAGCCTATGACTTTATACAGCTCCCCTTGAGTTCAGTATTGCATGAAATCCGTCACCACATACCTCGACATTAAACCAAGTGCTCTGTTAAATTGGTTTTGGTCTCCTGATTAAAATATATCTGTCCCCATCCAGAACTCTACCCCCGTTCCTCAGAAATCCATTATAAGTTTTGCTTTGGGGTCTTACGATTACTACGCATGCCTCTGTTGCTGAGGGTTGTCATTGATTTTCTTTGGTGTCTCCTCAGGGTGACAGTGGTGGTCCTCTGGTCACGAAGACAAACAATTTGTGGTGGCTTGTCGGGGACACGAGCTGGGGAATAGGATGTGCCAGGCAGGAAAGTCCTGGAGTCTACGGCAACGTTACAGTGTTCTTGGAGTGGATCTACCATCAGATGCAGGTGGAGTATTACACTCACAGACAAAAAATATACCGCACCATGGCAGAGTTGTTGTGTGGATGTAATGATGATATATGTAAGTCAGTGTTGAGAGAATCGAATCCAAAAGAATTGACTTCGATGTAAATTTCAGGGGGAAAAAAACGATTCACCGCAAAGCTGAATTTCGGTATCAAATCTATTTTTCCTGAAATGGCGGCAAAAAAAACATACTTACCAAATCCATTTGGCTGTCGCAGATGATGAGGCACGGCTCTTTTATTTTCCACTATTTAACCAGTGACAAGTCACAAATTTTTGGGGGGAAGTAACACAAGAGCAGTTAAATATCCCATTCTATGAACACACTGCACACTGGTAATGACAATTTACAATGGTATATTGAAACATTAAAATGTGCTGAATTAAACTGATATATTGATGCACAGAAATGTGCTTAACTGTACAATTTGGAGACAATTTTAAGTAAAATGGCACCTTTTTTGGTAAGTAATAGACAGAGGCCATCTGATTAATTTAGTATTGATTTGCTCATCTCCATGGGGATAGTTTTCAGGGTTTAATTTTTTTCAGTTTTCTCAGTGCGGTACAAATTACTTGTTAACATTACTCTGAGGCCCATTACAGTTATGGAAATTTTTTATGTTTTACCTTTTTTTATATGTAAACATTTGCCTTGGGTCTCCATATACTGATAGTCATAACTTTTTATTTTTCCATTGGTGAAGCTGTATGAGGGCTTAATTTTTGTGGGGCGAGCTGTAGTTTTTATTGGTACCATTATGTGGCACGAACATTATTTGGTGGAGGTTTGTGGCCCAAACATGGCACTAACATTGGGATTTTGGTTTCTTTACGGTGTTCACTGTGCAAGATAAATATTGTAATGTTGGTTGTGATCAGGGACATGGAAGTCCCTACCACTGTCTTACCACGCTACTGACCACGGCCTTTGAGGGGTTGAAGGACCAGAATCTGAGTCATCTCCAATCTTAGTCATTGCAGGTGTTTGCCAACTATGCCATATAGCCGGCTCCCACCACATATGGAGACACTCCTGAACCAGTGCCACTGTAGTAGTAACATTAAAGGAGTGGGTTGGGACTTCTGGAACACTGATGACCCATCTGTTAGATCAGTGGACATCCGATCCCAATGGCCCCTGCTGATCAACACAATAAAAACCCTTTCACTTGAATGGGATTGAGCTGCAATACCGGTAACAGCCATGTTGAAGTGCCCATGGCATTCCAGCCCGGAATGATGGGAATGGAAGGGGATGCAACTACAGCAGGATATGACCATCAGATGACTTAAATACGTCACAATTACAGCTTAATGTCTCCCTATGTGTTTAATTCAATAAGTAGGGCCATGTTTTTTCTATTTCATTTCGTGCTGCTCTGTGGAAACAGGGCCCAATAATAACTCACGTAAAATGGTGACCTATCTTTTCCTTGCAGTTATACACATGATGAAGCGGCGCGATGCAACAATGTCTTCCTGATGGTATTTACTTCTATACCGATGCTGCGATCTGCGGGCCGTCAGGACATGTGAAACTTTTTCATGCTTCTGGGTATTAGAGCACCCTGATGATGGACTGCTAAGAAAAAACATTGTGTGAAGAGACTCAGCGCCATCTAGTGGTCACCGGATATATTTTCCTAATCCTGTTGTTTTACTCCATGATCCTTTTGGTCCTTATTGTGAATTTGTACACGTTGAAAATTTGGATGGTGCACAGACTTTATTGATTTGTAAAAAAAAAAAAAAAAAAAATTAAGTACATTGTGTTATGGACAGGTAAGAGTTAGAGAATAGCGAATCACTGACAATTCAATTCGGGTTTGATTTGACCAAATTTTTAGACCCAGTTGCATATCTTCAATGGAGGCAGACCATATAACGGATATGGAGCCTGGAGGGAGGAGGCGGCTGGGCCTCAACTTGCTATGGGGCCTTGCTCTGTGTGATCCCCTGGGTGGGATGATTAGATTCGGGTCGGAATCGATTCTACCTGAATTCAAAGTGCTCTAATTAGCCTGAATATTGGGGTGTGACCATCTGAGGTCTCTTAGGCAGGGTCTGACAGGCCCACCAGAGGATCCTTTTCTGAGTCCAGCCCACACAAAAATCCATTTGGTTGCCTTTGAAGCCAAATCACTCGCCTCTAGGGTCTATTTCTATAAATGAAACACTATTAGGCTTTATTAATAATGAAGGGATTGGACCCCAACAATAATTTCCTCTGGTGGACCCAATGAACCCCAGTCCGACACTGCTCCTAGGACTCATATTTTTTCTCTCCTGTCTCTCTGTTTTTCATTCTCTCTCTCTCCAAAATTCACTCAAATCATCACAATTTGAATGGAATTTGATGAGTTTAGAATCAATTCACCTCTCCCTAGTAAGATTTGGTTGTGTGCAAATATCGGTAGATCCTGGAATATCGTGACGTGGTTTTCTCATAGTTTTCCTACTGGTTGTATGGCTGCCACAAAAAATGTTATTCCATGTTCTGCTAGAAATGTACATGATGTAATCTGTAGTGAATGTCATTTTCTTACCAGTGTCTGTATTTGTGAGTTATATCTCCCTGATGCTTCTCATCTGTGTCATGTGACCAGCAATCAGACTCACCAACTGACACAGCATCTTATGTGTAGACAGGAAGTCTATTTCTCTATGTATTCCTATGGGAGCCTCACTTTCAGTCTCATAGGAATGAATAGAGCAGTAACTGGCTTCCTGTCCTGGGTCAGTTGGAGGTCAGGGAGTTGGTCACATGACCCAGCTACAATTAGAAGGGAGATGATAACTCACAAATACAGTCTCTGATAAGAAGATGTCATTCACTACAGATTATATCATGCACCTTTCTAACAGGTCAGAGAATAACATTTTTTGCAGGACTTCTTCTTTAAGGAAACATTGCCCCTACCATTCATGGCAATCCTGCAGATTTTTTTCAGTTTGCACTCGTGTAGCCTTAGCCTAATAATAGTATAAATGCAGCAAACAGATGGTTTAAAACAAAAATGTATGTTTTTTTCTACAGTTTTCAGTTGTTTAAGGGATATTTTCATTTTTGCAACCTGTTCAAAAATGTTAGTCTTGTGTATACATCACATATATGGACTTTCATAGATGTAAAATACAAATATTATAATTCCGCTCTCCTGTTACTCTCTACTTTCTGTAGCTTAAAGGGGTTGTCCGGTATTCCCATAAAAAAAAGTCTTAAAGAACTCCGTAGAAGAGGATTGCTGTAAAATATTACCTCCTATGGGTCCCTGTGACAGCGTTCAGCCACTTTTTTACATGTGTGTAGGCATTTCTTGTTTACACTGGTCACTGGTATACTCTGTGTAGCTGCTCCCTCACACACCTCAGCTAGCCCCTCTCCATATCACTCTGTAACCTCCTTTCTGTCTCTCCACAGCATGGAGCAGAGATGCTTAAAACTGGCTCAGGTACACAGTGCCTGCAGTGTTCTTATCTTCTTGTGCAGCAGTCACTATCTCTTCTCTCCCCTACCCAGTGTCTACAGTGCTGGGGAGTGGTAGTGCCGGACTGGACAGGGGAGAGAGGCATTGACAATACACGGAGCTGAGGAGTAATGTGAAGGGGCGTGGCTAGAGGCTGTGCATGCAGAAGGTTATGAGGAGAGGGGTGGGAGTGTACACAGCAGCAGCAGAACTACAGGGCTCTGCTACACAAGAGGGAGAGAGAACACAGCACTGTAGACGGGATGACAGCAAGGAAAACAACAAGGTGACATGATTGCTTCGTAAAAGAAGCTAAAGGGAGCAGAAAAGATAATAAAACTATATTAGAGATTTGCTGCTCTGGCCAAGGCAAGTTAAAGAGGGCATAAAAGTCTAATCCCATAAAACCCCTTTAACAGGAGGCAGAATCGTGGGTGAGGTAACACGTGAGCACAAATTTAGAATACACACTCTCTGTAAACAGCATATACCCAGTATATACCCTTTGTCGGGAAACTGATTAGTAGTTATATAACTAAAATAGGCTCTCAAACGTTTTACCTATTTAGTTTTTATCTGTATGCGTAGGTGTATAGATGAAAATGTAATTGTCAGCCTGGAATTTAATAAGCTTTACTTGCTATACTGTGCCTGACCACACGGTGCGCTGTTACAGAGAGATACAAGCTCAGCAAGGCAGAGAATGTAGTATAATTAAAATCTTATAGACTGTACATCTATACCTTTTATATGTGGACCTACAGGGAGTAAAAATCAACTAGGGTCCAAGATGTGGAGAGGACAGCTCTGAAAGTGCAGAGATCTCTCTGGTAAAAGCAGTGTTGGAACTGTCTCTCTTTTTAGGGCACCTTCTCAAAATGCTTTTATTCTCTACCTGTCGATATTCAAACAAACCATGTATCTGAATTACAAAACATGTGTGTAATCTGATCCTGCATCTGTTGCGTACCCCACTCTCTCTGTCGTGCAGACTGTAGAAGAGCCGAAAAACTGAGGACATGACTGCAGGATCAGACTACGCACAGGGTTATTTGTTGTCTGTAACCATGGAGACACATAAGACTGTATAGGAGATCCATACACAAAAATGTCGATTTTTCATAAAGAATATTTGAAATTTTGCTTCATGTTTTGTTATTTTTAGTTGTACAGGTATACACATCCTATACAAAGGATGAATATGCCATGTTTATGGAATTTAAAGTATTGATCACTGTCTGTAGGGGCTAATAAAGTATAATAAACTTGGGGTCAGGAAACAAGGTATAAGCCGGAGACAGGCCAGAGTGTAGGTAGGCCTGAATCTGGACGTTGAAGCAAAATGTCTTTGTTTGATGATTGTCCTCATGTGAAAAAACTGTTCCATCATGTTAAGGAGACTGAACTGGCTGCTGCGGGTTCTCCTGCTTGTGGCAGTGGAGATGGTCGAAGGAGGGGCCTCCCATTCAGACATACTTTCGGCAGGCATCTGCTTACCGAAAGCTGCAGCAAACTCCATACCCAGTGTTTCCTGCTTATAAAGTAATTGGGCCTCTCTTTTGGCAGGAGGAAACATTTCCCCATAGCTAGGGTCTATTCAGTATTCATCAGACTGGTCGATGTGAATGATACACCTGTCAGTGTGTAAGCTAGTGAGCATACAAGTCACCGTTCTCGTCAGCATATCTGAGGAGCCAGTTCTTTCCAGCTCCATCCCCCTGAGACAATTGGGTGTCCTGGCTGCTGTCATTGTCATCATGATCCTATTCCACCTCCATCGACTGCTCCTCCAGTGGCAGATCATCATCCTCTTCTTCCTCCTCCATAGGACTTTCTCCACGTGGGTCCCCAACAGCTACAGGGCGAGCAACAGGACGCGTTAGCTGTTCTTCTTCTAATATAAATATGAGAGGGATGTTCATCTCGTAGTTGTTGCTACTGACAAATTTCGTGGCCTCTTCGAAGGGCTTCATATACAGCAATATACATACACAGCATAGAATGACATTCTGCAAATACCCTCAAACATACAGTGCCCTATTACTGATACGGAGTGGGACACTGCAGATGTTCTTTAACAAGTAATTGGCTGTGTGGCTACTATTGTCCAGGCCGGTCAGCTCCAACATCGCATGGCAATGCTTGACTTGACACATGTAATAGGAAGGAAAAGGATTAGGACCGACACTATGCCCTGTGGCTATTGGGGAATGAGAGGATGTCCATGGAGGAGGAGTTGGAAGAGGTGGATAAGTGCCATGTGGGGGAACCAAGCCGACACAAACATGGAGGTGTCAAAAGGACCTGGCCTTGTTGCTAGGGTGCTGCTTCACCTCTGCTGTGAAAAACATTGACCTAGTGGGCATGTATTGGCCCTGCCCATAACAGCTGCTCCAGATGTCCTCCATGCAGAACATCAAAAATAAAGTTCTGCAACCAGCTGTATTATTAAGAACTGTTCCTTAGCCTCTCACTTCCTCAAGCTACTTTCCCTGTTCAAAGACCCTCAAATATCTATTTCTATTCTAGCCCTACACTGTGTGTTACACTACAAGAGATGCCTGCTTTTGACTTTGTATACTTTGTAAAATCGTTTTCTGCATACACCCATCCAGCCTCACTAACAGCTCAACACAGAATGACATTTTGCTGGTTCTGCTCACGCATCTCCATGGCTGCTGCGCCACTAATTGACTAATTCAGGCTGTCTGTCAGCCTCAGAGCCAAATAGTGCAAGACCTCCCCCTACTTCCTCCATGGGTCATGTGAGCATCCTTCCTTTTCCTCCCTTGTGGTTTTTCCCGCCAACATGTGCAGTAAGATGTCACTGTGTGCCCTGAATTTGTCTGAAGCAAAACCTGAAAAGCTTGTCAGGGACCTTTTTGTGAAATTCATAATTAACCCATTTCGTTATGAATCAATTTGCTCATCCGTATATTTCCCCGAAGCATGTCACATGAACATGCTGTAACACTTTTCCCCTGCTCCCAAATGAGACTTCCCCTACCCATTCCTCTAGGAATGTCACAAAACCGTATCAGTCCTCTCCTCTCCATTCTCAAACCATTATATCATGACATGTATGATCCCCCCAACATTATTCTCAGCCCATAGCAACCATGCTTTGGATTAGGGTTGGTGGTGACCTCCTTTGAGATCCAGACCAAACCTGACGGCCTATTGAAGCCACATACAGAGGAGGTGGTCATGTGCAAGAGTGACCCTCTTCACTGAAGTGTATGCCAGTTATGGAAACAGTTGGGCCATCGACTTTTAGACTTCAAAACAGCTGCAAAAATACAGTATGTGACCAACTCTTCATGTGTCACGAATGTGCCGGGACATACTGTCATTCCTGCAACAGGTAGCAGGAGGTCAGTGAGGTTGGCAACACGTGGGTTAATCTGATATCCTTTAGTTGCTTTGTTGTTGCTGGCATTCACCACACCCTCCCCCTTCAGGTGTAGGTGTCTTATGAATTATCCTTGCCTATTTAGTGTTGCTTCTCCCACCATGCTGTACGGTTTATCTTTTCTGTTGTATCTGTGGCCTGCTGGTGTTTGGGTTCTCAGTGGAGATCTTGTGGTTGCCATTTGCTGCTGGAAAGTTAAGTGTCCTCTTTCCCTTTTGTATTTTTGTATTATTTGTGTGTATCCCTTCCCTGTGTTTGGTGGTTGGGCCTGAGGGGAGACTCCTGTTCGTCCAGGTTGGTGGAGGAACAGTTTGACTCATTCCTGACATTAGCCTCAGGGTCCTTCAGGGATAGTTAAGGTCCTAGGTATCCTGCGTATGAACTCGCCTACATTCAAGGCCTGTTCATACTGGTTGTTAGTCAGGACTGGAGTCAGGGTTTCTCTAGGAGGTGTCCATCTGCCTTCCCTAGTTTCCAGGCCTAATCTCCATTTCCTTTCCCCCCTTTCCCTCCTGCACTTGGTGTGGTATCTTCCCCCCACACCGGAGCGTGACACCATGGCTGGATGGCTATCTGGGAAGGTGGGTGGGGGAGACCCTAAGGCCCCCACCTCATGTGCCTTCCATACAATCATGCCTTCATAAAAAGCCAAAAAGCCAAGTGCCACTCTCATGACCACCCTGAAAACCCAACTTACTCAATGGTCTAGATGGGAATTAGTCCACGACTGCGACTGCTAGAAATACTTTATGATGGACACCATGATGTCCCTTCAAAGACAGTGCCAAAATCCTTAAGAAAACTGGTTTAATTTGCCTAGCAGTAGTCTAATGGGGTATCTCTATTAGTGGGGGCAACATGTCTTGCAGTTTGAAAATGGCTGGTATAGCAGACTGGAGTTGTCTCATGTTCCTTACCCAAACCAGCCATATTATATGAATCATTTGAAAGGACAACATGCCATACCACATTTCTCCTGCAGTGACACCTCCTGCTGGGCTGGTTTAAGGAGGCATCCAGTTTCCTTACCAGTTATCCCCTACCCACAGGATAGAGGGTAACTATTAGATCAGAAAGGGGGGGGGGTGACAGCTGGGACCCTCACAAGAATGAGGACTCTGTACCTTGTGTGGCCCCTGAAATAAATTGTGTGGGCATGCTCACTGTGGCTCCATTCTTCTCTATGGGACTGCCTAAGATAGCCGAGAGCTTGTACTGAGCTATCTCCAGCAGACCAATACAAATTAGTGGAGCGGCAGTGTGCATTCTTGACCTGCTTCCCCCTTACTATCGAGGAGCCTCTCAGAGTAAGGGGTTCCTGTTCTTCTGATTGGTCCTAGCAGTCAAACCCCTAGTGATCTAATACTGGAATACAGACAACTTGTTGCAACCAGTTTACTTTGGAAAGGGTGGTATAATGAACAGGCTACTCCTCGTATCTCACTTTACTACTTCATATACTCACAACCACAACTCAGAAGGTGTAAGAATTAGACTCATGCAATGGGGGGGGGGGCACTTTTTTAATTTCACAATACAAACACAAAAACATATACTGTATACTGCATGCCTGGGATAAATCTATATCCATATTCAGAGAAAACTAAAAGGAATTAGCATATTTGCAGACTAGTCGGTTCGGGGGAATTCTTTTATGTGATAAATATACTCATAGTTCTGCTGCCCTGGAACCCCTCACAGATAGTTCTGCTGACCTGGAGACCCCTCAATCAAAGTTCTGCTGATGTTGAGTCCCTCACTGATGGTTCTGCTCTAATAATGTTGGGGTAAGTGGTATAATGACTAGCATGTGCAGTGTCCCACTATGAACTACAAATGCCATGTCATTATGTTATTCATGTATTTTCAATGCTGTAGAAATCCTAACAGGCTGGTACACTACATTCATATTTCTCACCACTAGGTGGTGCTGTAACACCACATATATGTACCATAGGGTGTGGCAAGTTCAGGTTAGAACCGGTTTAGCTGAGAACCAGCTAAGTGCAGAGAAGTGTTCAGAGAGGAACAGGCAGCTGCACTGCTAGCCCTCAGCCCTAACCTAGCTGAGGGGATTCTGTGGCTAATATTACCAGAGCCACTTTCCACAGACCAGGGACAGAAGGATATAGAATAAGTGGAGGTAAAAGCTGCAATATAGTTTATGGACTCCATTGCAAATGTGATCAGGAGAAGCTCAAAAGCACCTGGACATGACCAGATGACTAGGAGCTCAGTCGTCTATCCACCCATTCCTCTCTGGGGAGTGCAGACCCAGTTTACCAGAGATTACCCAAGACAAAGAATGGAGCAGATGTGTATTGCCTGCCACTAGGGAGACCGCCCTGTGGGTTACTGGTGTCAAGCAAGAAAGTTTATTATATCCATTGCCTGGCTGTCCTAGCATAGAGAGGATTTAGACTGAGGAACCTGAAAGGAAATCTCTGACTCTAGAAGAAAGCATTGAGGCACACCTCTTATCCAGCCTGTTCAGGAATTCTACAGCATCAACTGTCTTTTTGTAAGCTTTTTGTATGAACAACCTGCACCTCAAGGCGGACTTTTTTTCAGTAAAGTTCCTACTGTTTGCAACTTATGTGTCTCCTCATCTCTTCCACTGTTTACCTATCTGCTCCGCAAGGTGCTGGCGTCACAAATATCTCAGGGACCCTGCCAACCGACACCCTAATCTTCCACCATAAAGGGCACCTCGAACCAACACCTGGCAGAGCCCCTGGAATCAGAGAGTGCCCCGAAGGAGTTGATGTCACCTTTCACTCACTGGAAGAAGGCCCAGGGAGCAGCAGCTTCAAATCGTGAGTAATATTGCACCCATCGGCTCACGACCACTGTGACAACACTATAGGGTCAAATATACGCTCCTGCGGCCAGGTCGTTGCACATGGAAATTTGGCTAATGTCCGTTGGGCAGCACGGAGGCGTTTGATCTGGTTTCTTAAACACTGCCGCTCTGTGGACAGGTCGTCCTTCTCCACTAGTAACACATTGAGGTTGTCTTTCTCCTGGAGTAAGAGCAGCATTTGGGCCTGAAGCTTGTCAACAAACTCGTGGAGCATGTAGTGTAGAACGATCAGAGGGATCTGCTTCAACAAATGAGCGGTCGTACTCTAGGGTCAAAAGAAGCACAGAAACTGAATGTTAATGGACAGATCTACTCATACCATATGTGTCTATTATACAGACGCAAATAGGAGAAGATGTGATGTCATCAATACAACTGAAGAATACTAAGCCATCCATAAGGAGCAGTATTATAGTAGTTATATTCTTGTACATAGGAGCAGTATTATAGTAGTTATATTCTTGTACATAGGAGCAGTATTATAGTAGTTATATTCTTGTACATAGGAGCAGTATTATAGTAGTTATATTCTTGTACATAGGAGCAGTATTATAGTAGTTATATTCTTGTACATAGGGGCAGTATTATAGTAGTTATATTCTTGTACATAGGAGGCAGTATTATAGTAGTTATATTCTTGTACATAGGAGCAGTATTATAGTAGTTATATTCTTGTACATAGGAGCAGTATTATAGTAGTTATATTCTTGTACATAGGAGCAGTATTATAGTAGTTATATTCTTGTACATAGGAGCAGTATTATAGTAGTTATATTCTTGTACATAGGAGCAGTATTATAGTAGTTATATTACTTGTACATAGGAGCAGTATTATAGTAGTTATATTCTTGTACACAGGAGTAGTATTGTAATAATTATATTATTGTACATAGATGCAGTATTATAGTAATATTCTGGTACTTAGAAGCAGCAGTATGGTAGAAATATCCTCTTACATTTCTTACAATACCTTACCTGGAAATATGCCTGTATGTGTTGGGACATTTCCTCACCAGACAAACGTATATCTGAGTTTATTCCAGCCGCTGTGTTCCCAAACCCGAATGAAGCTATTGCAGCTGTAGCAGGTTTTGGCTTTTCCCGGATTTCCTTCAGCGATGCACCGTAAATGGTGTCCTGGCAGTATATGATCTGTTCCATCTTGAACTGTGTGCGGATTGCTTTCTCCGCCTCCTTTTGTTGCTCACTACAAATCTCCTCTAGCTTTCCCTTGAAAAGTTAGAGAACAAGTCTATTAAAGTGACGGTGTAGGAGGCACCTAAAGGTTAATTATGAAACGGTGCAGCTTATCTTCTGGTCTGCTGCAGCAGAATGCAGTGCACCAGGGTCTGAATTACAGGCTTCAGGAGAGCCTTAAGCTGAGCATAGAAAGTATAATACAGCTTGGGCGAATCCACTGTTTTCTGCAGGACCAGACAATACTTTATAGCAGAGGTGCACAACCTTTTTTGGTCTGAGGGCCGCATAACCAACATGTCGACATGCTCCCCGTGGCTCTGGTCCTCCACACTGTCCCCTGCTGCCTCCATCTTTTGGTCCCTGCGCTGTTTACAAATGGCAGTGCATGGCCATGGTCACATGCACCTCTACAGCCAGTGACTGGCTTCAGCGGTGATGTGGCACAAGCAGCGTGTCACTTCTGAAGCCAGTCATTGACAGGAGCAGTGTATGTGACCATGGCCATGCATTCCCAGGTGTAAACAGTGCAGGAAACGGAAGATGGGGGCAGATCAGAAGACCAGAGTAGCGGGGAGCGGGTAAGGTAGGTGGTACCTCCTCCTGCAAGTTACAGGCGCCATGCAATAACCAGTAAGCATTTTCCCGTACAGTGAAAGTGCTCATTGGTTAACACTTTAATGACCAGGTCTGAAAAGGCCTTAATGACCACCAGGTAAGTCAAACAGTTGTAACTTTTTTATGTGTTGGGACTACAAAAATAATTTTTCCAACAATTTTGTACATGACACATAGGTCCTTATAACTTTTTTTGTTTTTTTAGCTTTATTTAAACATTTTTAAAGAACTCTCGCAAACATTTTTATTCTCTGACCTGTTACAAAGGTGCATGATATAATCTGTAGTGAATGCAATCTTCTTATCAGAGACTGTATTTGTGAGTTATCCCCTCTCTTCTTATTGTAGCTGGGTCATGTGATCAACTTTCTGACCGCCAACTGACCCTGGACAGGAAGCCAGTTACTGCTCTATTCATTCCTATGAGACTGAGAGTGAGGATCCCATAGGAATACATAGAGAAATAGACTTCCTGTCCATAAGATGCTGTGCAAGTTGGTGAGTCTGATTGCTGGTCACATGACACAGATGAGAAACATCAGAGAGATATAACTCACAAATGCAGACACTGGTAAGAAAATGACATTCACTACAGATTACATCATGTACATTTCTAGCAGGTCAGAGAATAACATTTTTTGCGGGAGTTCTTCTTTAAAAAGTTTTTTTTTTTTTCAAACTATAGCTCCTTATTCTTTAAATATGCAAATAAAATATATTATAATTAGTTCCCTATTTTGTATTGACCATTTTGTTATATAATATGTATAGTTTCACATGAATGGGGTGATAATGGAGACTGTTTTGGTTGGTGTGAGTGTTTTTTCTTTTATGTATTTTTTAAATCTTTTTTTAACTTACAGTAATTTTTAATATATTTCTGCTACATATCCCCCCAAGAGGTCATAAAACGACCTTTTGAGGGATACTGCCACTTTTTTTGTGTGTATTTTAGTGTAATTTTTTTTTACATCATTGGCTTATTTTTTATTTTGTTAAATATATTTTTACCACATACGGTAATATGTCCCCAAAGGGTCATAAAAAGACAGTGAGCACTCTTATTTTGCACTTTTTCCTTTTTATTTCTTTTTTTAATTTTCTGGGTTTTTTGCCACATTTTATTTTATTTTTTTTTTTCATTTATTTGTATTTAAATTTTTTTAGTTTTCAATTTTTATCCTTTTTTTTTTTTTAAAAAAACTTCTTTTCTTAAATATTTTTTTCACATAATTTGCTCCCAAGAGGTCACTGAAAGACCTTTGGTAAACATTGAGATTCTTTTTTTTTTTGTGTTATTTCCATTGTAACTGGGGCATCCAAAGGAGCCCCAGTTACAGGGAAAACCAGCCTGCTTGGGGGTAGGGGGGGGAGGTGATGGGCTGCATAAAAGGCAGAGCTGATCAGGGTTTACTAACCCTGCAGCTCTGCCCCTCAGACGCCCGGCCACCCATCTCCCACTCCTGTCACACTCGTTCCCCGCACTGTACCACTGTGCAGGCGCCCACAGACGCCCTGACACCTGCAGTTATGAGAGACTGCCAGCTCAAAGCCACTACTGTGGAATTACAGTCCTGCGTCCTTAACTGAGGCAATGCCCAGGACACCACTCTAGCGTCACCATGCGCCGAATCTCCTCGTTGTCCTCGTCATACGAGTTTCGCCACGCAAAGCTTATGGAAGCCCAACCTACGTGTGCCTGCCCGCGTCCACTGATTAGTTCAAGCGTCCCGTTGTCTACTTCCTACGTAGGTGTGCGTGTGGCCAGCAGGTGGCGCACTGCAGCACCCAATGCATTGTACAGATAGGATTGATAGATAGATATTCATGTAATTATGATTGCCCACAACGTGTGCTATGATTCTTCCTATGAGAAGGGGGCCACAAACCAGGGTCCTGGGGTCCGGAGGTTGTGCACCCCTGCTTCATAGTATACATTATGTAGTAGTATAGTATATAGAGATGTGTATAGCAGTACATTATAGTATACAGGATGTAGCAGTATAGTATATAGAGATGTGTATAGAAGTACATTATAGTATACAGTATGTAGCAGTATAGTATATAGAGATGTGTATAGCAGTACATTATAGTATACAGGATGTAGCAGTATAGTATATAGAGATGTGTATAGCAGTACATTATAGTATACAGTATGTATAGCAGTATAGTATATAGAGATGTGTTATAGCAGTACATTATAGTATACAGGATGTAGCAGTATAGTATATAGAGATGTGTATAGCAGTACATTATAGTATACAGTATGTAGCAGTATAGTATATAGAGATGTGTATAGCAGTACATTATAGTATACAGTATGTAGCAGTACAGTATATAGAGATGTGTATAGCAGTACATTATAGTATACAGTATGTAGTAGTATAGTATATAGAGATATGTATAGCAGTACATTATAGTATACAGTATGTAGTAGTATAGTATATAGAGATATGTATAGCAGTACATTATAGTATACAGTATGTAGCAGTATAGTATATAGAGATGTGTATAGCAGTACATTATAGTATACAGTATGTGTAGTATAGTATATAGAGTATGTGTATAGCAGTAATTATATATACAGGATGTAGCAGTACAGTATATAGGATGTGTATAGCAGTACATTATAGTATACAGTAGTAGTAGTATAGTATAGAGATGTGTATAGCATACATTAGTATACAGATTGTAGCATATAGTATAGAGATGTGTATAGCAGTACATTATAGTATACAGTATGTAGCAGTATAGTATATAGAGATGTGTATAGCAGTACATTATAGTATACAGTATGTAGCAGTATAGTATATAGAGATGTGTATAGCAGTACATTATAGTATACAGTATGTAGCAGTATAGTATATAGAGATGTGTATAGCAGTACATTATAGTATACAGTATGTAGTAGTATAGTATATAGAGATGTGTATAGCAGTACATTATAGTATACAGTATGTAGTAGTATAGTATATAGAGAGATGTGTATAAGCAGTACATTATAGTATACAGATGTAGCAGTTATAGTATACAGTATGTATAGATAGTATATAGAGATATGTATAGCAGTACATTATAGTATACAGTATGTAGAGTATAGTATATAGAGATGTGTATAGGCAGTACATTATAGTATACAGTATGTAGTAGTATAGTTATATAGAGATGATGTATAGCAGTACATTATAGTATAACAGTATGTAGTAGTATAGTATATAGAGATGTGTATAGCAGTACATTATAGTATACAGTATGTAGCAGTATAGTATATAGAGATGTGTATAGCAGTACATTATAGTATACAGTATGTAGCAGTTATAGCATATAGAGATGTGTATAGCAGTACATTATAGTATACAGTATGTAGTATAGTATATAGAGATGTGTATAGCAGTACATTATAGTATACAGGATGTAGCAGTACAGTATATAGATATGTGTATAGCAGTACATTATAGTATACAGTATGTAGTAGTATAGTATATAGAGATGTGTATAGCAGTACATTATAGTATACAGTATGTAGCAGTATAGTATATAGAGATGTGTATAGCAGTACATTATAGTATACAGTATGTAGCAGTATAGTATATAGAGATGTGTATAGCAGTACATTATAGTATACAGGATGTAAGTAGTATAGTATAGAGATGTGTATAGCAGTACATTATAGTATACAGTATGTAGCAGTATAGTATATAGAGATGTGTATAGCAGTACATTATAGTATACAGTATGTAGTAAGTATAGTATATAGAGATGTGGTATTGCAGTACATTATAGTATACAGTATGTAGTAGTATAGTATATGGAGATGTGTATAGCAGTACATTATAGTATACAGATGTAGCAGTATAGCATATAGAGATGTGTATAGCAGTACATTATAGTATACAGTATTGTAGTATAGTATATAGAGATGTGTATAGCAGTACATTATAGTATACAGTATGTAGAGTATAGTATATAGAGATGTGTATAGCAGTACATTATAGTATACAGATGAGCAGTATAGTATATAGAGATGTGTATAGCAGTACATTATAGTATACAGTATGTAGCAGTATAGTATATAGAGATGTGTATAGCAGTACATTATAGTATACAGGATGTAGCAGTATAGTATATAGAGATGTGTATAGCAGTACATTATAGTATACAGGATGTAGTAGTATAGTATATAGAGATGTGTATAGCAGTACATTATAGTATACAGTATGTAGCAGTATAGTATATGGAGATGTGTAGCAGTACATTATAGTATACAGTATGTAGCAGTATAGTATATAGAGATGTGTATAGCAGTACATTATAGTATACAGTATGTAGTAGTATAGTATATAGAGATATGTATAGCAGTACATTATAGTATACAGTATGTAGCAGTATAGTATATAGAGATGTGTATAGCAGTACATTATAGTATACAGGATGTAGTAGTATAGTATATAGAGATGTGTATAGCAGTACATTATAGTATACAGGATGTAGTAGTATAGTATAGAGATGTGTATAGCAGTACATTATAGTATACAGTATGTAGCAGTATAGTATATAGAGATGTGTATAGCAGTACATTATAGTATACAGTATGTAGTAATATAGTATATAGAGATGTGTATTGCAGTACATTATAGTATACAGTATGTAGTAGTATAGTATATGGAGATGTGTATAGCAGTACATTATAGTATACAGGATGTAGCAGTATAGCATATAGAGATGTGTATAGCAGTACATTATAGTATACAGTATTAGTAGTATAGTATATAGAGATGTGTATAGCAGTACATTATAGTATACAGTATGTAGTAGTATAGTATATAGAGATGTGTATAGCAGTACATTATAGTATACAGTATGTAGTAGTATAGTATATAGAGATGTGTATAGCAGTACATTATAGTATACAGTATGTAGCAGTATAGTATATAGAGATGTGTATAGCAGTACATTATAGTATACAGTATGTAGTATAGTATATAGAGATGTGTATAGCAGTACATTATAGTATACAGTATGTAGTAGTATAGTATATGGAGATGTGTATAGCAGTACATATATAGTATACAGTGTGTAGATATAGTATATAGAGATGTGTATAGCAGTATATTATAGTATACAGGATGTAGTAGTATAGTATATAGAGATGTGTATAGCAGTACATTATAGTATACAGGATGTAGCAGTATAGCATATAGAGATGTGTATAGCAGTACATTATAGTATACAGTAGTAGTAGTAGTAGTATATAGAGATGTGTATAGCAGTACATTATAGTATTACAGTATGTAGTAGTATAGTATATAGAGATGTGTATAGCAGTACATTATAGTATACAGTATGTAGTAGTATAGTATATAGAGATATGTATAGCAGTACATTATAGTATACAGTATGTAGTAGTATAGTATATAGAGATGTGTATAGCAGTACATTATAGTATACATTATGTAGTAATTATAGTATATAGAGATGTGTATAGCAGTACATTATAGTATACAGTATGTAGTAGTATAGTATATAGAGATGTGTATAGCAGTACATTATAGTATACAGTATGTAGCAGTATAGTATATAGAGATGTGTATAGCAGTACATTATAGTATACAGTATGTAGCAGTATAGTTATAGAGATGTATAGCAGTACATTATAGTATACAGTATGTAGTAGTATAGTATATAGAGATGTGTATAGCAGTACATTATAGTATACATTATGTAGTAATATAGTATATAGAGATGTGTATAGCAGTACATTATAGTATACAGTATGTAGTAGTATAGTATATAGAGATGTGTATAGCAGTACATTATAGTATACAGGATGTAGCAGTATAGCATATAGAGATGTGTATAGCAGTACATTATAGTATACAGTATGTAGTATAGTATATAGAGATGTGTATAGCAGTACATTATAGTATACAGTATGTAGTAGTATAGTATATAGAGATGTATAAGCAGTACATTATAGTATACAGTATGTAGCAGTATAGTATATAGAGATGTGTATAGCAGTACATTATAGTATACAGTATGTAGCAGTATAGTATATAGAGATGTGTATAGCAGTACATTATAGTATACAGTATGTAGCAGTATAGTATATAGAGATGTGTATAGCAGTACATTATAGTATAAAATATGTAATTGTATACTATGTGGTGAACATGAACACCCCAAAATCAGTAGTAATAAAACTAGAGATGAGCGAATTTCCTATTGTGAAATTTGCTCACGCTTCGTTTGAGGGCAAAACGTGAATTGCGTTATAGATTCCGTTACCACGGACCGTAGCGCAATTCTAGGATGGAATGCCTTTGGAGGCATTCCGTTATTATAGAAGTCTATGGGATGCATATCAGATCCGTCAGGTGGAGAGGACTCCAGCATTACGGAAATGTGACGGATCCGTTATACAGGCCATAGACTTCTATAACGACGGAATGAATAACGGAATGCCTCTAAAGGCATTCCGTCCTAGAATTGCGCTACGGTCCGTGGTAACGGAATCCATAACGCAAATCACCTTTTACCACCAAACTAACGAATTTTAAAATAGAAATTCGCTCATCTCTAATCAGAACGCTATTTCACCCCAATTCCACTTCATCAACTTCGATTCGCTCAACACTAATCAGCAGGATTTCCAGACCGGACGCGTCGGCCTAACAGAAGCATACTGTATAAACGCATGTCATCCCAAAAATATTAGAAGAAAAATACTAGTCCTACTGTACCTTTGCACTTCTGTAAAGATTCGGATATTGGGTGAAATGGTTCAGCGCTGTTTCTTTGAAAGTATAACTGACGAGGTCTGTGAGATAAGGATATGCGCAGTCAGTACCTGATACCTGCAGAAAAGCGTAGATTGTGCGTCCCCGTGCCACGTGAGGACGCATTGCTTCGCTGCATCATTTATAAACAGCACATGAGGTACTCTGTATACTTTTTGAGGATGATGCATAAACCCCCTCAGCACATCAAAGTGACCTCTTTTGAATGGGTCCTTACTCAAAAGTGGCGCAGCGCCACATGGCGGCCACCGTCGCAGCAACACCACACCCACAGCATCATTTACACGTAGTAACTCTTTCTCAGTCCCGTGTCCGGGATTTCAGAGGATAAAAGAGAATATAGCACGACACATGTTGCAGTGTAGTTGTGCCCTATGTACAGTAGGGATATCGGGCCATTGGGGAGGAGCCTCCCAATGGGGGTGGCCCTTAGTTGATTACTTTGTGGTTTGTAATATGTACATATATATGTCACTTGTGCTTGATAAAGACCTACACTGGTCGAAATGACGCAAGTTCGGTGAATAAAGCATGGATCATTGAAGACACTGAGTGCTACAGTAATCCTATGTGTCGCAGGACTTCTTGTCGTCGTGTAGCCCTAGCCTTAATCCCTTACAAGGGTTTTCCAGGATTATACTACTGATGACCTATCCTCAGGACTGATCGGTGAGCGTCAGACACCCGGGACCCCCGCCGATCAGCTGTTTGAGAAGGCACTGGCGCTCCTATGAGCGCCGCTATCTTCTCTCAGCTCACCAAGCACAGCGCCGTACATTGTATAGTGGCTGTGCTTGGTATTGCAGTTCATCCCCATTCACTTGAGCCGCTCCTAGGCCATGTAATGAGAATGGTAAATGTCCCCTAATGTGTTTAGTATGATCGGAACGATTACAATATGCCACGTGCTATCTAAGGCCTCATGCACATGACAGTATTTTTTATCCGTGGCCAATCTGCATTTTCTTAGGATTGCACATGGACCTATTCATTTCTATGGGTCGTCAGCAAGCAGATGTCGTCCGTGTGCTGTCCGTGTGTCCGTTCCTGCAAATTATAGAACATGTTCTATTCTTGTCTCGGCAATTAGGCCACATTCACACAACGTACGTGTTTTGCGGTCCGCAAAAAATACTGATAACTGCATCCGTTTTTCTTGCGGATCCATTGCAACAATGCCTAATTTTTTAGGACATGCTCTAATTCTTTTGCGGGGCTACAGAACGGATATACGAATGCGGCCAGCACACCGTGTGCTGTCCACATTTTTTGCTGACCCATTGAAATGAATTGGTCCTCATCCAATCCGCCCAAAAAAAACGGACACGGAATCAAAATACGTTCGAGTGAGAAAAACGTGGATTGCACACATATTTTGCAGATCCGTGGCTTGTAGACCACAATAAGGACATGGTCATGTGCATGAGGCTTTAGGCTACCTTCACACAAACGTATTTTGTTTCCGTGTTTTTTTTTTACGGATAGGATGCAGACCCATTTATTTCAATGGGTCAGCAAAAAATGCGGACAGCACATCGTGTTCTATCCTCATCCGTATGTCCGTTCCGTATACTTTGCATACAAGGATAGGCATTGTTACAATGGATCTGTAAAAAAAAAAACGGATGCCATATGGACGTCATTCCTTTTTTTTTGCAGATCCGCAGTTTGCGGACCGCAAAACACATACGATCGTGTGAATCTAGATCCGCAAAAAGTACAGATGACGTCTGTGTGGATTTCCGTTATGCAGACAGTAATAGGACATGTTCTATTTCTTTGAGGAACAGACATAGGGAAACGGAAAGCACACGGAGTAACTTCCGTTTTTTTTTGTTTTTTTTTGCAGATCCATTGAAATGAATGGTTTCACATGCGATCCGCAAAAAAAACAGAATGTACACGGAAAGAAAATACGTTCGCGTGCATGAGCCCTTAACCTGTAGTTTCCTCTGAAGGGGGCATGTCCGAAACATCTCATTCTAGGAGGAAGGGGCATTCTCTGAAAGTATACTGAGATGTATTCTACTGGAAAGATGTTAATAAAGGATTAAACGTTTGAACTAAAGCAACTGTGAGTAGCAATCTAATGTCTGAGCGGGGTGTGGCGGAACTTCGATGCAGGAAAAAATAAAACCTATCAAATCGTATGAAAGGTCACTGGACTGGTAGTTGCTGCTTCAGGAAGACTGCTAGACTTCTGACAGACGAGAAGGAAGAGGGGCCAGGCTTGTCGTGACACTTATGACTCTCAGACTTTGATGACATATCGTTAGGATAAACCATCAAAGTCAGATAAGTGCAGGTCCGCCCTCTGAGACCCGCACCTGTCTCTGGAAAAGGCCTCCCGAAGTGAAAGAGACCACACCGCACAAGCGAGGTCCCCCTCCATTCACTTCAAAGGGAGTTTCAAAAATAGCCAAGAGCTGGCTTGGCAATTTGCCAATCAGTCCCATAGAGGGACCTCCAAAAATAGCTTGACTATTTTCTGAACTCCCATAGAAGTGAACATAGAGTGCCAGCGTATTCGTGGTGTGCTCTTTCACTTCTGGGGGCCTGTTTCGGATCTCGGTGTGCGTCCCACAGGAGGAACCATAGGAACTATAGCAAAAGCTCCAAGTGTTGAGAGGACACATGGTAGGATATGAGGATGCAGTCATGGATGGTGACAGTGCTGCCTACACTTATCTCTCGTCTTCCTCTTGCCACCAAGCCAAATAGGCTCCGCCATACTCTTCGCATGCACACTTCTGTGTTTCTCTGCTCTGTACAGCAGGGGCACTGGGTCTAAACTGGAGATCACTGGTGTCCAAGCAACAGTCCTAGAAACAGGTGCTTTGTGTGTAAGGAGGCAAGTTCCTCTTATGTTTAGCGCAGGTATAAGGCTAGGTCAGTCTGTGTCATTCGAGGATAAGTATATGGACATTTTGGTCAGCCGACCATGGCCCCCCTGGGAGCCTCGGGCCCTGAGCAGCCACCCAAAAGGCCCAAATGATAATCTGCCACAGGCAGTGTCCCTTTGGAGTTTGCCGATTAGTAGAGGCCCTTGGGCAATCATCCTTTTGCCCTACCTAGAATCTAGCTATACATCCTACACTTAAAGGGGTATTCCGGTTGTTTGAAGTTATAACTATTAGATCGGTGGGTGTCCTAACCCTGGGACCTCCACTGATCATGAGAATGGGGGCCCCATACCCCTTGCAGTCCCCCTGAAATGAATGGCCGGTTGGGCATGCCTGCATCCACTCCATTCATTTCCATGGGAACGAGATAGCTTAGCGCTGTGTTATTATCAGAGCTCCCATAGGAATGAACAGAGGAGCCAAGCGCATGCTCAACCTGCCTCTCCGTTCATTTCAAGGGGGCTGCAGGAGGTAGGGTCCCCCGTTCTCGTGATCAATCTAATAACTTCAAACAACTGGAATATCCTTTTAAGGCTACTTTCACACTTGCGTTTTTGCCTGATCCGGCAGGGTTCAGCAAAAACGCTTCTGTTTTTGATAATGCAACGGCTGCATCCCTTATGAACGGATCCGGTTGTATTAGCTTTAACATAGCCAAGACGAATCCATCATGAACTCCATTGTAAGTCAATGGGGGGGGGGTCCATTTTCTATTGTGCCCACAGCTAGCTGCGGGTTTACTCTCCGGTATGGGAACACAACCAAATGGAACTGAATGAATTTTGGAGAGTTCTCTGTCCCATTGACAATGAATGGGGACAAAATGGAAGTGTTTTTTTCGGTATTGAGACTAGCCTAACCCTGTCTCTATATAGGTCACTTTCTTGAGACAAAATCAAGTCACACTTAACCTGCTGCTATAATTATTGCTATGCTCTACACACACTTTTGTTGGTAACTGATTTTTTCCTACCTGTGATTCTGTCCAGATTCTCAATGGCCGGCTCCTCGAAGCTCTGGATTTGTTTCTTTGCAATTTTCTCAAATGTTTTGAAGTTGACAAATCCCGCAAGTTCTCTTCCGCGACGTTGGTTATTATGATCAGTAAAGTCATTTCTTATGTCACCACACACTGAAAGATAAAGGATCGGTTATCACATTTTGAAAGATCCAGACTTTACATATTCCTGACTGCTTAGGGTGGCCGTCTAGTTGATCCCATTAAAGAGGGTCTGCCATTTGGAAATCCCCCCTCTTTGTGCCAGAATAGATGACAGCGGACTGCATGGACACCATACACAGGGCTGGATTTAGGCTGATGGAGGCCACACATCCTTTAGGACGCATACTTCATATGACTTCCTTTTCTATTGCACCTACATGCATTAGTTGATTCCTTCAGATCCTTTTCCCAACTGGAGAATTTTGTTCGGATAATGGTGAACAATTTCTGCTTTCTATCTTTGACCTCTTCTTCTCCTTGAATGATTTCAGTGATTCCATCAACAAAATGTCTGACTCTCTGTCAAGAGGATAAGAATGAAATAAGACTATGCCAATCGTAATTCAGCAATGAGAACCGGAGAATACATACATGTATTGACTATACACCGATCAGCCATGATAGTTATATTGTGTGCTGCCTAAACAGCTCTGACCCGTCAAGGCCTGGACTCTACAAGACCTCTGAGGTGTCCTGTAGTATCTGTCACCAAGACATTGGCAGCAGCTTCCATAGATTTGACTTGGTTTTCCAGCACATCCCACACCAGGCTCATCAGACCAGGCCATTGCTCCATGTTCTGATGCTAACATGTCCTGCGATCCTTGGCTGCCATGACCCTGTTGCTACGGTGGTTCACCAGCTGACCATCCTTGGACCACTTTTGGTAGGTACTAACCACTACTTACTGGGGAAACCCCACGCGACCATCAGATTGTGGCCATTTCTAAAGTCGCTCAGCTCTGTACGCTTGCTCAAGATGTTGTGGCTGATCAGTGTAGTAAATAGAAGTTTATTAAAGGAGTGTTCTGAGTGTTTGATCCTCAAGATAGGTCATCAGTATCTGATTGGAAGGGGTCTGACTCCTAGCATCCTCATCAATCACTTGCTTGAAGAAGCCACAGTCCTCTGGTAAACTCTGCGGCCTCCTCGCGGCTTGACCTGGGCCACTAACTTCACGTACTTCAGCCACATGCCCTGGGTGCAGTGAATGGGGCTGACCAGCAATACCAGCCACGTGCGCTACCAAATGGATGGTGCTGTGCTTACAAGGAGGCCGGTCAGCGCTACAGCCTACTCAAACAGTTGATCGGTGGGAGTGCCGGGTGTCGGACCACCCCCCCCACCCCACCCACCACATACTGAAGACCTATCCTGAGGATAGGTCATCCGTATAGAACCCTTTAAAAACCACTTTAACCTCGCTCACACAGCTCTTACATCTATGAGAAATAATAGCTTCTCTGACTCCATCTCTGGGATGCCCGGGCCAATTATCTTCATTTTCTTCTCTGCCTCTTGAAGTTTATCTTTTATTTGGTACTCCAGAATAGGTATCGTACTCTAAAACATACAAAGAAATGAATAAATATTAACACAATCCCCCTCATCCTCACTATGCAAACTTTCTTCATATTACTAGGAATGCTATCACTAACCTCTAAGCCACCCTGTCATTCTAGGGTTAGTACATTATATATCTGGTGGTCTAGGGTGGAGATGGGATAAAGGATAATATCCATGGTGATCTAGAATATTTAGGGGTTAATATATAATATCCCTGGTGGTCTAAGATATATTAGAACCTGGTTTTATCACTAAACACTATTGTTTCCCATTTATGGCTTCAGGGTTCGCAGGAAGGCTACAGAGTGGATACTGTCATCATATGTAGTGCAGAGTCACACAGGAAACACTCCAGGTGTCATGGTGTGAGGAAACATTGGCTACCATGGGTGTTATTGTTTGGTATTTGTGGTGGGAACATTGACCCATTGTCAAGGTTCAGGGAAAAGTGCAGCCCTAAGCTCAAATCCACACCACTGTCCCTGCCTACTTACACAGTCCATCCTAAACGACGGTGTACAGCTGGACGGCAGTCCCTAGCTCACGTACATGCTGGGGCGTACAGGGAGGGGAACAACGGGAGAAAACAACAGACAAAAGACAGAACACACGGGAAATAGAATATCTCCAAACCAAGGTCAAAGGCCAGGAGGTCACGTCAATACTGAGGGATAATACTGGAGCAGAGTCAAACACGAGCCGAGGTCAGAAGCTGAGAGGTAACGTCAGTGCAAGGGATAATACGAGGACGAGGTCAAATACTAGCCGAGGTCAGGAGCCAAGAGGTCATGTAGTACAAAGGGGAAAACAAGGACGAGGTCAAGTTCAAAGCCAAAGTCAGGCAACAGAAGTCGCAATGGTACTAAAAAACTGGTGAAGGGTAGTAAGACCAATCACAGGCAACCTGTGGCAAGCAGGTTGCCTGTTTAAATAGGCCAACAAGTGGGTCATGTGATGTGGCTAGCATCACATGACCCTAATTACCCCACCTGCTCTTTGGCTAGGGGATGGAGGACGCCAGCCGGGCAGTGAAGCGCACACTGCCACGTCCTCCCTGCCCCCAGGTTACCATGGAGACGAGGACTGCGTCCTCGCTCCATTACATCAGCGGAAGATCCGGCGGCGCTGCAGGGAGGCTCCCCGTTACACCCGTCTTCAGTACTTCCAGGACATCATGGAACCAGTCCTACTGCTTTTTGTGACTCCGGAGACGTGGGGATCCATCAAGATAAGGCCTGTTCACACTACACAACGTGCTCCTCAGGGTTTCCAGCAACTACTCCGGCCAGCTCGATAACCGATTGAGAATGTCTGGGACTGGATGGGGAAACGACTTGGCTGAACTACGACTCCAAATAGCTTGGAGTGACCACAGGCCAGATGCCACCCAATATTAATGTGACCCTGTGACTATTAAGTTTTTCAGGTGTTATTTTTTCATTTTCTGTTAGTGTGTTAGTTTTTACTTTATTTCATCAATGTAGGTCCAAAATTTCACTATCAATTCATAATATATCTTTGTAGGAGGTTAAAGCTCCGTCTACAGTTTACAGAGCTACTTCTTGACTAAGTTAGATACTAGATGTATAATCCATCCCTGTAAGCTACTGGCACAAATAACGTTATCATATAACAAATGTGTGGTTACTTCCCTTCATAAAATAGAGGTATGAGGAAAATGATGCCACCCATGTTTTTGCAGTGTGGTAGTACTGCCACTGACCCGTTTTACTGATGCCAATTGGTCATCAATAAAGAAGTAGAAACTCTCTCTTAGTGGCTGCTGACAGTCAGATGAAATTGACGGACCCCTAGGTACCTTCATAAGTTAGTGGCCTGAAGATGGGACCCTTCTAGATGGTTTACTTACAGAAATATGATCCACAAGTTGAGCAGTAAGTTTTTCTGCCAGCAAGGAAATTGTAGCATGTCCCTTTTCCAGAAGAACCCTAAAAAAAAATATGATCTCCATTAAAGGTGTTCTACAACTTCTACAAGTATAATAAAAATCCACCAATTTCTCCTTTGATCCTAGGCTTAATTACATTCAAAACTAGGAGAAAATGTCCAAGTCTATCCCATTCCTCTTGACAGATCAGCTCTCTGGCTGTAAGGCAACTGGCTGCAGTAGCAGCCCTTCCCAATCCTCACTATCTTCAAAGTCTCTGCTTGTCATATGTAAATGGAAACACTCACAGTTTACAGGTAACACTTCTGACCTAGTGCTACTTACATAGCTGGGGATTTGTTGCAATATATCAGTGTAGGTAAGAGCTATCAGTCTGGAATTACTAGCGGAGAAAGATGTGTGCTTCTCAGTGATTCCCTCGTGGTTTATACTGATACACCTTACCCCACATTAGCCATTTATAAAATGTCTTCTTATACAAGGGCATCTCAATAAATTAGAATATCAATTTTCAGTAATTCAATTCAAAAAGTGAAACACATACGGTATATTATATAGAGTCATTACAGAGTGAACTTTTTCAAGTGTTTATTTCTGTTAATGTTGATGATTACGGCTTACAGCCAAGGAAAACCCAAAAGTCATTATCTCAGAAAATTACATTAGACCAACCGTACTTTTATTTTTAAACACAGAAATGTTGGCCAATTGAAAAGTCTGTCCAGTGAATGCCCTCAATACTTGGTTGGGGCTCCTTTTGCATGAATGACTGCATCAATGCGGCGTGGCATGGAGGCGATCAGCCTGTGGCACTGCAGAGGTGATATGGAAGCCCAGGATGCTTTGATAGCAGCCTTCAGCTCGTCTGCATTGTTGGCTCTGGTGTCTCTCATAGATTCTCTATGGGGTTAAGGTCAGGCGGGTTTGCTGTCCAATCAAGCGCAGTGATACTGTGGTTATTACACCAGGTATAGGTACTTTTGGCAGTGTGGACAGGGGCCAAGTCCTGCTGGAAAATAAAAATTCCATCTCCAAAAAGCTTGTCGTCAGAGAGAAGGATGAAGTGCTCTAAAATTTCCTGGTAGACGGCTGCACTGACTTTGGTCTTGATAAAACACAGTGGACCTACACCAGGAGATGGCATGGCTCTGTGGCTTGACACATGAAATGTGACACTTGTAGCCCATGTCCTGGATACGTCTGTGTGTGGTGGCTCTTGAAGCACTGTCTCCAGCAGCAGTGCACTCCTTGTGAATCTCCCCCAAATTTAGGAAAGGCCTTTTCTTAACAATCCTATCAAGGCTGCGGTTCTCCTTGTTGCTTGTGCACCTTTTTCCTTCCACTCATCTTTCCATTAATATGCTTTGATCCAGCGCTCTGTGAACAGTCAGTTTCTTTAGCAATGACCTTTTGTGGCTTACACTCCTTATGGAGTGTGTCAATGACTGTCCTCTGGACAACTGTCAAGTCAGCAGTCTTCCCCATGATTGTGTCACCTACTGAACCAGACTAAGGGACCTTTTTAAAGGCTTAGGAAGCCTTTGCAGGTGTTTTGTGTTAATTATTCTAATTTTCTGAGATAATGAATTTCGGGTTTTCCTTGGCTGTGAGCCATAATCATCAACATTAACAGAAATAAACACTTGAAAAGGTTCACTCTGTTTGTAATGACTCTATATAATATACTGTATGTGTCTCACTTTTTGAACTGAATTACTGAAAAAATAAACAACTTTTTGATGATATTCTAATTTATTGAGATGCACTTGTATGTCATAGGGGGCTAAAAAAAACATTGATTGGTTTAATTATTACTTCTTTACCCCCTATTATTATGTCCCTGTAAGAGCCCCTAACAGAGCCTGGCCCCTGGGCATCCTCATCCATCTATATCATTGCAGTTTACCTGAAATGTTCATGGTTCTTGAAGAAAACTTTCTCATTTTGTAAGGCGGTCTTCAGGGAGACGTTGCTCTGGATATCACTCTGTCCGCGGCACTTGACGATCATGTAGCCTTTCTTAAGGGGGTACACCAGGTTTTGGACAACGTTGACGACATCTAGTTCAGATCCTTTGTCGACTAAATCTGGCTTCGTCAAGATCCCTGTGAAAAGAAATTGATTTGTTTCAAGTGTGTCGTCTAGATGATAATTTCCAGGGTTAAGAAAAGTGAAGAAATCACCTTCCATATCAATATGTACATCCAGGAGAGGAGAAGAAAGGTACTGCTTTGGCGTACAATAATCCAAGATGGCTGGAGGATATTTTCAGAGCTTCTCTTTACTGGAAGTTTAGATATTATATTCATTTTCAACTTCCAATAAAAAGAAGCTCATTGTGCGCCATAGCAGTACCTTTCTTCTCCTCTATACCTATCCTTTGGAGGGGACTGGGCATCTCCACCAGAGGCATTGGACCAGCGGCAGCATTCCTTGGCATACTGGACTTCAACTTTGACAAGTCTACAATAGAGTTGTGCTTATCCTAGCAGAACTCAAAAAGGTGAGCCTCCATTTTGGAGCCCTCCCCCATGATTACCCTACGTTGCAGCTTTCTTTGTTCCTTCATTAACCCATGCCTACAATACTACAAAAAATCTACATCCCAGCAGGCTTGTTGCCTTCAAACACCAGGGTTCTGGTTTCAAATCCTACCAAGGGACATCTGAATGGAGTTTTTATGTTCTTGAGTTTGCATGGGATTCCTCCCAAACTCTAAAAACGTACTGCTCAATTAATTGGCTTTCCTTTCCTAGTATGTATAGATAGTTGAGAAGTGAAATTTAAATTGCGATGGGCATGGGGGACTGGTACTGATTTAAACAATGACAACTTCTGTACAGTGCCCTGAAATCTGTTGGCGCAGTAGAAATAGATGAGAGAATTCCAGAACAACTGAGAATCTCCTGATATTTTGGCCTTCAAGCTGAAGGTAGAAGTTTTAATAAGTAAGTATAAGAAACAAAAAATTGACCACAAAAATATACTCAGAGCACCATTGTCCGGACAGTAATTTTTTTTAGGTATTTTGTTGAGCCTTTTAGTTTTGCTCATCCTTGGGGCTCATGTACACGAATGTGTGCCGGCCGGGCCCATGTTCCGGAAGGTGCGGTGCGGGAATGGAGGCACGGAACCCCACGGAAGCATTGTGGAGTGCTTCCATGGGCTTTCTGTCCTCAGCACCGCTAAAAAATCTCAATTTTTTTTTTTAAATTTTGGACGATTCACGATTTAAATCTCGATTTTCTTATGTTATTAAAAATATAAAAAAAGCCTACTGTGCCCCCATCAGACCTCACATCAGCCCACTATACCCCCATCAGACCTCAGATCAGCCCACTGTGCCCCCACCAGACCTCACATCAGCCCACTATACCCCCATCAGACCTCAGATCAGCCCACTGTGCCCTCATCAGACCTCAGATCAGCCCATTATGCCCCATCAGACCTCAGATAAGCCCACTGTGCCCTCATCAGACCTCAGATCAGCCCATTATGCCCCATCAGACCCCACATCAGCCCAGTGTGCCCTCATCAGACCTCAGATCAGCCCATTGTGCCCCATCAGACCTCAGATCAGCCCATTGTGCCCCATCAGACCCCACATCAGCCCATTGTGCCCCATCAGACCCCATATCAGCCCAGTGTGCCCCCATCAGACCTCAGTTCAGCCCATTGTGCCCCATCAGACCCCACATCAGCCCAGTGTGCCCCATCAGACCTCAGATCAGCCCACTGTGCCCCCATCAGACCTCAGATCAGCCTACTGTGCCCTCATCAGACCTCAGATCAGCCCATTGTGCTCATCAGACCTCAGATCAGCCCATTATGCCCCATCAGACCCCACATCAGCCCATTGTGCCCCATCAGACCCCACATCAGCCTATTGTGCCCCATCAGACCCCACATCAGCCCATTGTGCCCCATCAGACCCCACATCAGCCCATTGTGCCCCATCAGACCCCACATCAGCCCAGTGTGCCCCCATCAGACCTCAGATCAGCCCACAGTGCCCCCATCAGACCTCAGATCAGCCCACAGTAGTGCCCCCTTCAGACCTCAGATCAGCCCACATTAGTGCCCCCTTCAGACCTCAGATCAGCCCACAGTAGTGCCCCCTTCAGACCTCAGATTAGCCCACAGTAGTGCCCCCTTCAGACCTCAGATCAGCCCACATTAGTGCCCCCTTCAGACCTCAGATCAGCCCACAGTAGTGCCCCCTTCAGACCTCAGATTAGCCCACAGTAGTGCCCCCTTGAGACCTCAGATTAGTCCACAGTAGTGCCCCCTTCAGCCCTCAGAACAGCCCACTAGGCCTCCATAAGAATAAAATAAAAAAATCCCTAACCTGTCCTGCGCCACGGCTCCGCTGCCAGGTCCGGCGCTCCTCAGTCTTCTTCTCCCGGCGCTGCACTGTCACCTAACTGCGTGCAGCATCAGGTCAGAGTGCGCGCACTACGTCCTGACGCTGTACGCGGTCAGGACAGTGCAGCGCGGCCCCGGAGAAGAAGAGGAGCGCCGGACACCGGAGTGGAGCTGTGGCACAGGACAGGTGAGAGAATTTTTTTATTTTATCTGGCGGGCGCCATTTTAGGAAAATCAAGTTCACGATTTTCCTAAAAATGAAATCGTGAGGCTTTCAATTGGCGAATTAATCGAATTAATTCGATTAATCTCCCAGCCCTAGCATGCACTACTTTTTTTTTGGTGCGGCCCGTCGGATGCGGATCCCAGAGCTCATTCAAGTGAAGGGGTCCGCATCTGCATACGGCGGCCTTACGTACGGTGCCCGTGCATTGCGGACCGTAGCACGGGCCCGGCCAGCACACTAATGTAGCTCATCGTTAACTGGTTCTTGGTATATGTAGTGAGTAGGGATGAGCGAACTCGTGGAAGTTTGGGTTCACCGGGTTCAGGCAAACTTCAGGTCAAAGTTCCATGTTATAACAGAAAATAATAAAGTGAAGTTCGGGTCCCCTTTGACTTTAATGGGGTCCAGGTTCGGGTCAAGGTCGAGTCCCGAACCCGGATCCCATTAAAGTCAAAGAGGACCCGAACTTCACTTTATTATTTTCGGTTATAACATGATACAAGGGAAAATAATAGCATTCTTAAGACACAATACTAAATAAAATGGCCATTAGGGAGTTAAAAATAATAATAAAAATATTTTTTTAATAATAATAAAAAAAAAACTCACTTCATCCATTTGATGGCGCAGCCGGTATCCTCTATCTTCTTTCTGCAAGACTCGCAAAAGGACCTGCAATGACATCACCGCAGGTCCTTCTATCTTCATTCAGCAGGCCTGTGATGATGTCACCCGCTCACCACGCGCACGATCAAGTGGATGAGGTAATTTTTTTTTTTATTATTATTTTTAACCCCCAATGGCCATTTTATTTAGCATTCTGTCTTAAGAATGGTATTTTCAGTTATAACCATGTTATAATGGAAAAAAATAAAAACACCCGAACACCGAACCCGAACTTCAGTGAAAAAGTCTTGGTTCCAGTTACACCAAACTCGCAAAGTTCAGGTTGGCTCATCCCTAGTAGTGAGAGATCTACAACTTATAACAGTCATTGTTACCTAGAGTCCTCTCTCCCATAGGATCCACTGCCCGAGCCATTTCTAGAGCTTCAGTGGTGGCAATATCCACGTTACTGGGAACCACAGCCAAATTGATGGTCTCCTGCCTTATTATGTACTTCGTGATCATGTTCTTGATCTGTGAAAATGTAAAATGTATAAATTATTAGAATTTTATCATGAGGAACATGGAGAGATCAAAGCCACCAGAGGATAGACCTATAAAATAGGGTCTCTCATACCCTCAAGGATAAGTTAGTGAGGAGTCACCCAAATCCCCAAAGTAAATATCTGGATTTCAGTGGGATAAATCATAAAGCAAATACCCTGATTACAGGTAAGAGTGAGTATCTCTAATAATGTGCCCGTGTCACCGATTTTTTTTTTATATAGGCAAGACGATTAGAAGTCTATGTGAAAGATTTAGGGAGCACTTTAGTTCGGTCAGCTCAGGTAAGGGGTGTCCTCATCTAATAGAACATGTAAAGATGGCACACGGGGTAATCCCAATGTATTGAGCTTTTCAGGGATAGAAGTGGCGCTGTACCCTCCACAGAGGGGGAGATAGACCGTGTCTTGTTATGTAAGGAAGCCAGTTGGATTATGGCATTCGGGAGTAATGGGCCCTTAGGGCCTAAATGATAATAATGATCAGAGCGCATTTTTGGGAAGTTATTTTATATTGTTTTTATTGGGTATTTTCCTGTTGTATTATAGGTTGGAAACCAGACGCGTGGTTTGTTGCTATAGCGACTCTGGGAGCCGGCATAAGAGAGCGACTTAACTGCGTGATAACCTTAGTGGCCTGAGGAAGCGCAATAGTGTGAAGTAGCTGGAGTGTTGCAGTGTATGGTTGCTGGGTGCAGCAGAGTTTAGATCAGACATTGTGGAGTAACAGGAACTGGGTTTATTGGAACATGCATGCAATAACTTAAGGCTACCTTACATGGTGGATGGCACAGAGAGGAAAAGAGAAAACAGTGAGTTCACTTCAATGTACAGGAAATACAACACACATCATAGAAATGTATAGAGAGACTACATAGTGAGCATTAGTAACAGCGACATCTAGTGTCAGAACAATAAACTGCAGTCAATCCAGCAGAAGACACTATAGCAATAGATCAAGCCGTAAGCTGTTGTATCTCCAACATGGAGGGCCGCAGGTTGAGCATCCCTGATCTAGACTGACTGGAGACAGAATACAAAAGCTAGTAGTGCCAGCATGTTCTATTCTACATACATGTATAGCTTCTGTCGTAGCCCCATGTCACTCCTGCTGGCTTTAAGGCCACCGATAACTCCACAACAGGCAAGTTGCTGCAGCCTCCGGTCCACTACCGTTTCTCCTGACAACCAAGCCTCTGCCCCATATATCTTTTCCTCTATTCGTTGGTCTTGATATGCAGTATAGACTATGTCTATGGGATATTGAGCTTACCTGTTGTCCTATATCTTTAGGTTGGTTGGGTAAAGCAACTCGTGTTATTCCTGGAAGATCGAGCAATGTCAGGTCTGGGACATTTGGAGACTCTACCGCAAGGGTGATGAGCTCTTCACTGACTCCATTACCAGCACCGGCAATGTGGTCTTGGGCTAGAAGACAATATGATCTTGGTAAGAAATGAAAGATGGATACAACCCATCAAATATTTGGGTTGTCCCACGAAAAATATTGTACAGTTTTCAAACCTTGACCTGGATCTGAATACTTTTGCAATTACATGTAATTAAAAATTTAGCATAGCTACTGAGTTATTCAATAAAATGTATCTGTATAGCGCCTGTATTCTTATTTCTTTGTCCTGGTCACCGAGAAAGCCGCACATGTTCAGTTTCATCCTTTAACTGCCGCCTGAGCTGTGATAGGGAGAGCATGGGCACGCCCCCTGAGCTGTGATAGGGAGAGCTGAGACACGCCCCCTGAGCTGTGATAGGGAGAGCTGAGACACGCCCCCTGAGCTGTGATAGGGAGAGCATGAGCTGTGATAGGCAGAGATGAGACACGCCCCCTGAGTTGTAGCAGAGAAGACACTCCCCTTGAGCTGTCAGCTTGATATAAATCTAGCAGAGCAATGAATGTGGAGATCTCTGGATCCATGTGAGGTACAGGGCTGGTTCTAGCTTTGTTAGAAAGAGGTTGTTACGTACTATTGTTAGGGCAAATGTACATACCTTTTATAAAACTAATGAGGAAATACCTAGAGACATAATCCTAATTGCTATGAGGTATAGAGTTATAGACCGTGCCTTGCAGTGTTTTTCCTTAAGCTATGCAATTTCAAGATGGTCCCTGCATCCTGGATTGGCTCTTCGGGATTCGTGTGTAAAGATCTACACTTCCTGTGCAAAGATTTACATTCCATGTGCAAAGTTCTACGCTACTACAGAAAGCGGCCAATGGGACATCTACACATGTGGGAAGAGGAACAAAGGACCTTATGTTGATTGGACTGCTACTATACGACCACCCCTACTTGCCTTTGTTTTAAGTATTCTGTGAAAATAAGCGAAGTCTTAGTCTCAGACGGCAAAGCATGAGTGAAGGTCTTCAAACATTTCCATTTCTTCCGTGTGCACACATGCTATATTGAATTTGAAACAGGCAATTGGACTCTGAGGGGACCCATTGAGTCCCACTTAACACTATATGATATCTGATTATCATTTTTTACATTAGTCGTGAGATAACCCCTTTAACATAGCTATGGGGAGTCGGGGTACTGAGTCTCATTGAAGACACTCAGGAGTGTATGGAGATTTACTCACAGGCAATAGTACATGAGGAAATGTATGCAAACTAGCTTATATCAGCCAAATCAGACATCCATCTGCAGGGCCATATTTACCACTAAGCACTGGAGGTCCAGTGCCTAGGGCAGCACCTTACTTTTTTACAATCCTCTCCCCCAGCCTCCTGTTTCCCTCACTATTAAGGCTTTCGCATTTCCATTTTTCACTGACATGTACTGTTCACATTTTCTGCAGACGGTACATTTACCCATTGACTTTAATGTGCCTGTTCACAAATCAGTATTTTTTTAAACACCTTGGGCCAGTGAAAAAATCATGGAGACATGCACTACTTTGGTCTGTGAAGCCCATTGAAATCTATGAGTCAGTGTAAAAATCACAACACACATGATATCCATGTTTGGTCTGTTTTTCACTGACCACTGATAGGGGATTCATTTTCAGCTGTCCGTGGAATATGGAAGACACACTGGGCAAAAAAACGGACACATGGACCAAACACGTATTCCTCACGGATGAAATAGGGATGGATTTTTTTCTTGGACTTCAAACGGATATGGAAATGTAAACACAGCCTAAAACTGATATCTTTTGGTGGTGTAGATGGACATGGGCTGTTCGACAGAGAGGAAAGGACTACAGCAACGTTCCTGCTGCAACTTCCAGAAAGTGGGTCCCTGGGGAAAGAGGATAGAAACTGTCCTGACTTTTTACCTAGAAGACACCTTAACGACTAATACACTGGGAGATTCTTTGACATATACCTCCAACAGAAGCCCCCTCTGTAAAGGCATGCACCATCCATACTGCCCCATTGCAAAAAGATGTTTAATGTGAGGTATCTATTATTTACTGGGTACCATTGTATGGAAGAGCATTGTTTATTATGCTATTCCATATCACATAAGTTCTGTGCCTATCAGATAAAGATATGGACATTTCATGGCTGCCACTGGACTGTGGTTACCTTTCCGAACTTCCACCTCCACCTCTCCTGGAGATTTCACTATCACTTCTTGTTTTTTATAGCTTATTTTGCCTTTCCATGGGGAATCCTTCTTGGATTTTTTCAATTTCAGGACCAGAGGGCATCTTGTCACCATACCTAAAGCCAGAGATCAGAAATGATGATATCAGTAGTAGCTAATACATTTTATAATACTGAATTATTCCTATATATTATATAAAAATTTATGATTTTCATCTGAAAACAGGGTAAGTTTATTATGCTGACCATGTATTCACCATCTTACAATTTTTGTTGCAGATCGCAACTTTTTTTCTGTGAAACAAAAAAACCTCACTTTTCTACAGTTCTATTGCCAGCACCCTAAAAGCATACATTCTGTTGCAAATGCTGAGCAATTGCCCTTTTTTTCTAAAAGCCTCAATTTACCATTTGAAATTGGGCATCTTTAGTGCATAGAAGTGCATCAATATACATACATGGTGAACGTGTTGTAGTACTTCAAGATACCATTCAGTTACAGCAAAGTTGCAAAGGCATTTAACTGCAATAACGATGCTAGTGAATGCATTATACTGCAAAACTGCACTAGTATACCCATTTTAGTGAACATGTTGCATTACTTCAAAATACAACGTCTTTGCAGCAAACGCATTTTACTGCAAAAACTGCATTATTACCATTGTAAATTGTCAATATCAGTGTGCAGTGTGTTTGTACAAGGGGTAATAGAAGAGTTCAAAACAAAAGCCCAAGACCACATCCTCCCAGAGTAAGAAAGTGGGTTAGTAGTGCAACAGCAGTAGAAGCACCAGCTATGTGGCCAGTAGTAGTAGCAGCAGTAGTAGTAGTAGGCAACAGTTTTCCCTGGCTTTCGATAGGCGTCACATTACTATTGAGGACAAAGAGGATGAGATTATGGACTGCATGGCTCAACTTCAAAGGGGACTTCAACAAAGTATTAGTTTGGGAGTGTTCATATTTATGCAACCACATTATTTTAGTTCTTTAGTTTTACTTTTCCACCCAAAAGATTTTAGTTTTTTTTTTTCAATTGTACAGATTATAGGTGACATTAAAAGTGGAAAAAGTTTTGAAATGATTCTCCTTGGTCAGATTTTTTTTACATGACAAAAACCTGGCTTTTTAACAGGGGTGTGTAGACTTTTTATATCCACTGTATGTCAGTGTCACTGATATTATTTGTTGTTGCTGTAAAGAGCTTAAAGGGGGGAGCAAACATTTGTTGAAAAATGTAAAAGCAAGGTATAAAAAATTTGAATCTTAGGAGACCTCAGAGTGTCAGATATCAATTTTAGGACAGTTAGAGCACTTTAACAGTAGAATCGATTCTGCCGCTAATTGAATTTTTTTAAAGACAAAACAAGTTTCAAGAAGTTCCCTCATCTCTACCTCAGATACCTTGTCTTGTTCCTCCAGTTCTGACCTCTGCCTAGCCTGGGACTATGCTTCTATCATTCCTTGGCTTGACGCCTCTAGTCTGCCTTCCTGTTGCGGAACTTACTTGCTGACCTCGCAATTCCCTGCAGATCCCTGTATAGAGGTTTGGGGTGAATTTTAGCTAATCCCTTATGCTCTACATCACAGTTTAGCCAGCTTTGAGGGTCCACTGACACCACTTGTCTGTAACTTGAACCATAACAGTGCTTGTATACTGGAGGTCCAGAGCATGTCTCTCCTATGCCACACATTTGAAATAGATGCTTGGATGGTGGAGAATGGGAGTCAATAGGATCAGACAAAAATTTTGTAAATAGCCCTTATAGCTGCTTCTCTTCTAAACACTCCCTGAAGAGTGAAGATGTCTGTACAGACTTGCCTACAGCATTGGTCCGCCATTGTGTTGAAGTGCATTTTGCAGAACTATGTCTACGGTCAGTCTTCCTGGTTGGGTGGACTATGTTCAAGTAGAGAATGGAAAAATGATTCCCCAAACCAAACCTTAAAAGAGTGGAGTAGTCGTATTATAGCTCTATGGCCATTTTCTGACATAGAAAAATTGCAAATTTTGACAAAATTATTTACTTTTTAGCTTTTTTTAATACTCTTGCTACTTTTTCAAAAAGTGACTGGAGTATGTGAGAAGGAGGCAGGTCAGGCCACAAACAAACATCTCTGGCGACTTTTATGTGAACACTGTATACTGGCCCGACAGAGGCCAAAAGGACTCTTGGCTGCCTTCAGACTAATGTACTCCTATAGACATACTAATCATGATCATCAAGAGCTTTTCCACCTGCAGCCTTCCTCTTAATGCTATGTTTCTGCTCCATAAATGTTAGACCTAGATTTACGGTTATGAATAAGTCACACATAATTATGCCCTCACCGCTTCCCCTGGGAAGATTAACCCCAGATAGAGCCTCCAGAACCGAACTTTTCCCAGAACTCTGATCCCCAATCACAGCGATCGCCGGTAATCCCAGATCCTCCTCCACGCCCAGTGACCTCAACGAGTCAATGAGATCAATACATGGACGGATCTTGTACTCGTACTGTTGTCCTAGGACACTGTCTGGTTGTACCTTTTAATGGAAAACAAAATTAACAGAGATTAATCTGTGATACATTCTTGAGACCCACCAACTTTCTGACAAATTCATGACAAACTTTTTGTGCTCTGCCTTTCATGGTGTTGTCAGAATCTTCGCTAAGACATACTATACCTCAAAAAAATATGAATTCTTGTTCACAGGACATATTAAACCCAACCCTTAATCTGTCGAGAAACACCAATTTTGGGACATATTTGGATATGACCTACCCCTGGGGCAGTTGAAAGGTATGGCTACAGGTTGTAAATAGTGTTGGAGATACAGCAACTACAGCTTAGTCTATTGGTATAGTGACTTCTGCTGGATTGACTGCAGTTTATTGTTATGACACTAGATGTCACTGTTACTAATGCTAACTTGTAGTCTCTCTATACATGTCTATGATGTGTTGTATTTCCTGTACATTGAGGTGAACTCGCTGATTTATTTTTTCCTGTCTGTGCCATTCACCATGTAAGGTGACCTTCAGTTATTGCATGCATGTTCCAATTAACCCAGCTCCTGTTACTCCACAATGTCTGATCTAAACTGACTCTGCTGCACCTGCAATAAATAGGTGTTAGCCACAGGACTCCCAAATGCAGTGCCAGAATCAGTGTCTGTCAAAGTCTTACTTCAGTGTCGGTCATAAGTCCCAGTCACATGCCACCCAAAAATGTATGCTACATGCCCTTTACATACTATGGAACCACATGCCCTCAGACATGTCTCCCACTAGCTCGACTTAACCTATGTGGGATATTCACACCAGCCGCATCTCTCTAGACTTGAGTAGCTGGTGATACCCTTCTGCCGGTTTCAGTTTGTTGCCCTAGCAATAAATACTATGATCAAGTAAGAATGACCTGTTGGTGTCCAACCCCCTGCACGTGCCCCATCCAGCCTCTACACTTAGTTGCAGAATAATAATGCTACCCTCTCCCAGTACCGATTGTGACTTGAGAACATTTACAGTAATTAGTACAGTTTTCTCTGACTTTTTGGAACAATCTTATTGAAACCGAGACACTTTGGAGACATGGGACTATAAATCTGGAACAACTACTATAAAACTAAAAATTTGAGGTGAGACTATGCATTAACGTGCCTCTACAAATATATATAATGAAGGAACATAGGTACTTACTGTTGTGCCTTCAACGTCCAATACCTCAGTGGAGGAACCTAAAACAGAACATAAAGTTCAAAATCCGTTAAAATGTATAACATGAGCACCAAACATATTCAATGACAGTATCCTACAAAGAACTGTACCTCCATTAGCTACCGGCGCTTTTGAGGTTGTCTCAGTAGCTGGTGGTAACTTCTGTGATGTAGTAGATACTGGGGTTGGAAGGCTTTGGTTTTGGACGGAGGCTGTTAAGTTGGTAGAGAGTTGAACAGCTGGCTTTGCACCAGTCATTTCGAATGCAGATGGTGACTCAGTCTTTGGTGCACCAGAGGAGTCTCGTTTACCAGAAAAAAAGCCAGATGCTTCACCATTACTCTGCATTTTGACGTCTTAAAAAAAAAAAAACATCAACAGGTAAGTATCTGATTATAGAGCAAGAAAGGATCATGAAAAACATCCAAAAACAGTCTACATACTGTCATTGCTAAGAAAAAAATGTGGTGAACACCAGCCAAAGATGACAACATCCCTCTCCATTATGGCTTGTAATGTCTAGATCTATACCTTCATCCAAACTATCAAGTATGTGGATATATATGAAGATGTGATTTGGATCCACACAATTCAGGTCAGATTGGCCTACCGAAATAATGGGTCGCAAAGGTCAAGCAGAAGACAACCCAATTTGGAGGTGATTTGGTACCTCCAGAGTCACATACAGGGGCAGATTGGCCATAGACCTTACAGGGAAATTTCCAGGTGGGATGATGCCCATGGGGTCACCTGGGCCCTCCTCACAGCCGCCAGTGGAAGTTTTTGGGTTTGTATTCTGTGCTGCTTGCAGTATTTTGTGATGGACTGTAGTTCTTGGCTCTGTTGGGGTGGTATAATGTGCCACAATATGGTATTGCTGGCCCTGCCTTCCATCAATTTGGACCCAACTATAAAACGGGGCCACTTTTAGTATTTTTTCCGGGGCCACTTTAAGTTCCCAGTCCGCCCCTGGTCACATATAACCTATTAGATCTTATTGATGATACGTGTGTGCAAATAGTAAGTGGACGTGCGTAATGATGCTTCAGAACTTGTCTTCACCCATAGCAGTCGCCTTTCCTATATACTATGGTATTAGACCAGCGGATGCGGCTGATGATTGTCAGAAGGGAAGCGTTCCTTCCCGGCAAACCTTCTACTCATTAGTGGAGGAGGCCACTGCTATTACATGCAGCAAGCGATCACCTCCACAGTACCCATCACCTATCCTCAATCAGAATCAGATTGGGATTAGACGGCCCGATCTGCCGCCGCCAAACGATGACTTTACAAATTGCAGTTGCCCGATGCTGCAGGGCATATCAGGACCAGTGTGCGAATAGCAGCCTCCATAAATGACCCCCATTTTCTAAACTGGAGTTTCCTATGCCAGCCTTGATCCCCCCAGCGCCAGGGTGACATGCGCCTAAATTATTAAGAGGCCTCTTATTAAATCAGGTGCCCTCTGTGCACCAGAAACTCAAATCTATGCCACCCAGATGCTGGCATAGACTTCAGCTATAACTTACGCAGGTTTCTGGCATAGATTATAAGACATTCATCGAGTCACTGAGGCTCTGCCCATTTTCTTGCCATTTAGAAAAGTGGCAAGAAACTCAAAAAGTCACAAATTATGGAGCAAAATTCCAAATAGGGGGGAATTGTGGAAAAAACGCAATTCTGACAAAGTCTTTTTTTTTTTTTTTTAAATAAAAAAATTCTTGGGGAGTTGAAGTGACAAAAAATGGCCAATTGGCTGTTTTTATTTTTTTCCCCATTAGGCCATTTGCCATATGGCAATAATATTTTTATCTTTTAATTGTATGGGCATTTTCGCACACGGAAATGCCCTTAATGTTTATTTTTATTTTAAGGAAAGGGGGGTGATTTGAACTTTTATATTTTTTTAATTTTTATATATTTTTAAAAACTTTTTTTTTTTTTATCTTTTTTACTTTTTGTAAGACACCCTGGGTGACAATAACTGACAATCATTTTCAATAGAACAATATAGTGCTGCCACCTAGTGGCCTGTATTGGTATATTAATAGCTGCCTGAGGCTTCGGGTTATTAGAGCTGTGTAACAGGTTCCCCAATCTCATCCAGCGAACGCGCGGCTCCTGCTTCTGGACTGCTCTGATGCCGTGGTCACATTTCACAAAGAAATTTGATTTCTGACGAATTACTTCGTCATGAAGTGCATTCCTTTGTATGTAGCAGGCGCAATGACGGAGGAATCGTGCCACCCCCCCCATCATTGAACCCCTCAGATGCCGTGTTCATTAGCACAACAATATGCCCCCATTCTCTGAGATGAGAATAAGTCTTTCTTTCACAATAGTGGTGGCCCCTTCGGGCCACAGTGCCCGTAGTGATGCTCCCTAGAACCATCCCAAACAGCGTCATGAATTTTTCATCCCCCAACCAGTATGATGCCCCCTTAGCATCCACCTCACAGAGGGATGCCCTTGATTTATACGCCCACCCAGTATGATGTCCCCTTAGTCCCCTGACACTCTAGGATTGCCCCCTTAAGTGCCCTTTCACAGTATGATGTCCCTATTAGTGATGAGCGAGCATGCTCAGCCGAATATGATATTCGGTCGCGCATTGCCGTGCTCGGGACCACGCGGTGTTCAGCTCGCTCAGCTTGCCACTTTGCCAGTGATTTCATCATCTACCACCTCCTCTTCCACTTCTTCACTCTGGTCCTCCTCCTGACAAGTTGACCTTCAGTGCTGCTGACACTCAAAAACATTAGGGGTGAGTGCCTACTGCTGATCTGACCATCTAAAACATTAGGGGAGAGTGCCTGCTGCTGATCTGACCATGTAAAACATTAGGGGTGAGTGCCTACTGCTAATCTGACCATGTAAAACATTAGGGGTGAGGGCCTGCTGCTGATCTGACTGTGTAAAACATTAGGGGTGAGGGCCTGCTGCTACTTGCGCTTTATATACAAGTAAATATATGTTTCCTAACAATATTTCCTCTAAAATCAAGGTTATATTTGGTTTTGGGGGGTATTCTTGTCATTCCGTAAAAGTGGCGTAATACTCGGACAACATCAATAATAGCATCGACTTTGGAGTCCAAGATGCATCCAGACATCCTCCCAATGCTGTTCCCAAACCATTTCAGTGGTGTTTCCACCATTTTCTCAACTTTACCTATGAACCAGACGCCCTCCCCTCTTCAGAGCAGGGGGTGCCTGGTTTAGTGCTCGGGTTCGCCCACTGACTTCCATTATACTCGGGTGCTCGGCCGAGCACTCGAGCACCACCGAGTGTTCGGCCAGAGCACCCAAGCATCGCGGTGCTCGATCAACACTAGTCCATATGTGCCCCCACACAATATGATGCCCCATATGTGCCTCCCACAATTTATGATACCCTCATAAGTGCCCACACAAAGTATATTGACCCTAAGAGTGCCCCACAGTATGATGCCTTCATAAATGCCCACACAGTATGATGCCCCACTAAGTGCCCTTACAGAGCATGATGCTCACTTAAGTACCCTAACACAATATGATTCCCACCTAATAGTGTTGAGCGAGCATGTTCGGCTGAACACCAAGTGTACTTGAGCGCAAAGCTCGAGTCCCCTAGAGGGATCCGTCATGACCCCAATGCAAGTCAATCGGGACGGATCCGTTTGGTGTGACACACTAGTAAACGGATCCGTTCCCATTGACTTGCATTGGGGTCATGACGGATCCGTCCTTACCTTTCCCTGCAGCTCCCTCCTCCCGTCCAGCAGGTGGTGCTGTGGTAAAAATTACCACTCTGCGCGCTGTCTTCCTGCTGGAGGAGGTTGGGAGCTGCCAGGGAAGGTAAGTATGTCATTGTGTCTGTGTGTTTTTTTTTTTTGCAATTTGGGGCACTTGTGTAAACCAGGTGCCCCCCGCTATTCCGAGCAGGGGGTGCCTGGTATACTCCCATAGAATTCAATTATGCTCGGGTGCTCGGCCGAGAACTCGAGCACCCCTGGGACACCTTAGTGCTCGATCATCACTACCCCCTAACTGCACCCACAGAGCATTTTGCCCTTCTTAATTCCCCCACACAGTATGATATCCTCATAAGTGCCCCCCACAGTATTATGCCCCCTAAATGCCCATACACAGTGTCATGCTCCTCAAGTGCCCCACATATTATATGATGTCCCCAAAATACCACCTCACAGTAAGATGTCCCCATAAGTGCCCACCCCACAGTATAATAGCCACATAAGTACTCTACACAGTATGATATCCTTATAAGTACTCTCACACACTATGATGCCACCCTAAGTGCTTAAACAGAGACTGAAGCCCTCATAAGTGTCCTACACAGAGTATGATGCTCCCTTAAAGGGAACCTGTCACCATGAAAATGCAGTGTAATTTGACAGCAGAATGTTATGAGCAGGAGGAGCTGAGCAGATTGCTAAATTGTTTTGTGGGAAAAGATTTAGTAAAACCTGTAATTTATTCATTTACATTCCTGCTCATTCTGGGCTTTGGAGTCCAGGAGGTGGTCCTATCAGTGATTGACAGCTATCTCTAGAGGGGAGGCTGTCAATCACTGAATAAGCCATACCTCCCAACCGTCCCGGATCCAGCAGGACAGTCCCGAATTGCAGTGGCTGTCCTGGTATGGGGGAGGTATGTCCCGCTTTCTGGCAGCTGTCCCTGCGTCCTTAGGAAGTAGAGACAGTTGCCTATATTATAATTAAGCAGAGAGCCAGCATTGGCTCCCTGCTTCATCATTCCTCCCCCCTGCGGGCTCTCCAGTCCTCTGGTCTGTGCAGGGGGCGGGGCCAGCCGGCAGTCAGCCTTGGCTCCGCATCCTTCACAGACTAGAGCAGTCGATGTCCTGCTGCTACTGCAACTAAGAAGGTAAGTATGTGGTGATTCATTTTTTTTACTTTCTGTGAGGGGCACAATGTGGGCATATTACAGTGGGGCACAATGTGGGTATATTACTGGGGGCACAATGTGGGCATATTACAGGGGGCTACAATGTGGGCATATTACTGGGGGCACAATGAGGGCATATTACTGGGGGGCACAAGGTGGGCATATTACTCGGGGGCACAACTGTGCATATTACTGGGGCACATAACTGGGCATATTACCTGGGGGGCACAGCTGGGCATATTACTGGGGGCACAGCTGGGCATAATTCTGCGAAGACAGAAGGTGGGCATAAATACTGTGCGGTGGCATGAAGGGGGAATAATTACTATGTGGGGCAGTAAGGGGACTGGGTGGAAAAAAATTGCAGTATATGTCCCTCTTTGTTCATTTACAAAGTTGGGAGGTATGAATAAGCAGGAATTTAAATGAATAAATTTAAGGATTTACTGAATCTTTTATATATTAATCTGCTCAGCTCCTCCTGCTCTATGACATGCTGCCTGCAGATTACACTGCATTTTCATAGTGACAGGTTCCCTTTAATACCTCCATAGTGATTGCTCACCGAGCTCACATCTCCTACAATCAGTGTGTCTGCTCCGGTCATTGAAGCTCATTAGCTCAGACACTTACATGAGGTCTAACAGATAGTAGCAGGCTAATTTTAGGATAGAAGTGGCCCCTTTATCTACTGGACCTCCCCTTGCAGGTGCACAGGTTGTACAAATGGTAGTCCTGGTGCAGGCACTTACCTGTGTGGAGAGCTTGGTGTCTTCCCGGAGACTGGAGGAGGGCTGTGTACTGAATGCTGTTATGTACGCCTCTCCATCTGAAAAGATTCACTTCGAGAGAAATGAAACTGAAACTGACTGAGCACTTCTTAACCTCTTCACTGCCATATCTGGTTCCTGGCTATGTTGATGTATTCACACCTTGGGTACAGTTGTCAACATCTGAAATCTGTTTTCTGGGGACACTTTGAAGGGGCATGCTTTATCGGGATGTGGCTTCTTATGTTTGTCATTAAGGCTGCATTCACTTCACGTTTTTCACATCCGTTTAACGTATATAAAAAAAATTATATACGTTAAAACGGATGCCTCAGACTGATACCAGAAAGTGGCATCCGTTCTCCATATAGTTCCATTGTAAAAAAAAAAAAAAAAAAGTATACTTGTGTATACTTGAGTGTGCAGGATACAAGAACATGGTGTGCTGCGTTTTTGTATGCTTTTTTTTGTAACGTTTACATCAAACGTGATATGAACCCACCCTTAGGGCTCACAGAAACGAACGTATTTTCTTTCCGTTTTTTTGCAGACCGTATGCAGAACCATTCATTTCAATGGGTCCGCAAAAAAAAAAACCGGAAGTTACTCCGTGTGCATTCCATTTCTGTAATTCCGTTCCGCAAAAAAATAAAACATGTCCTATTATTGTCTGCATTACGGACAAGGATAGGACTGTTCTATTAGGGGCCAGCTGTTCTGTTCCGCAAAATACGGAATGTACACGGACATCATCTTTATTTTTTGCAGATCCGTTTTTTGCGGACCGCAAAATACATACGGTCGTGTGCATGAGCCCTGAGGCTGGGCAATTTTACAAAGTAAATCTCTTAAACCCCTCTCGATTACTTTCTATTTAAAGATCATTTTTTATTTAGTTTTATTTAGGTTTTTTTTCTACTGATATTTGTAGTTTTTTAGGGACACTATTTTGGCATAATATAACTAATTGTCTATCTTTTATTAATTTAAAGGAAACCTGTCTCATTCAATATGGTGTCTGAGATGCAGGCAGTAGGCTATAGAGCAGGAGGAGCTGAGCAGATTGATAGATAGTTTGATAGGAAAATATTCAGTAAAACCTGTAATTTATATATTTATATTCCTGCTCATTCTGGGCTTTAAAGTCCAGGAGGCGGTCCTATCAGTGATTGACAGCTGTCCCTCTATGACGAGGCGGTCCTATCAGTGATTGACAGCTATCCCTCTATGAGGAGGCGGTCCTATCAGTGATTGACAGCTATCCCTCTATGAGGAGGAGGTCCTATCAGTGATTGACAGCTATCCCTCTATGAGGAGGAGGTCCTATCAGTGATTGACAGCTATCCCTGTATCAGAAGGTGATTCTATCAGTGATTGACAGCTATCCCTGTATGAGGAGACGGTCCTATTAGTGATTGACAGATGTCCCTCTATGAGGAGGTGGTCCTATCAATGACTGACAGCTATCCCTCTATGTGGAGGCGGTCACATCAGTGATTGACAGCCATCCCTGTATGAGAAGGTGGTTCTATCAGTGATTGACAGCTATCCCTGTATAAGAAGGTGGTTCTATCAGTGATTGACAGCTATCCCTGTATGAGGAGACGGTCCTATTAGTGATTGACAGCTGTCCCTCTGAGGAGGAGGTCCTATCAGTGATTGACAGCTGTCCCTCTATGAGGAGGCAGTCCTATCAGTGACTGACAGCTGTCCCTCTATGAGGAGGCGGTCCTATCAGTGACGGACAGCTGTCCCTCTATGAGGAGGCGGTCCTATCAGTGATTGACAGCTGTCCCTCTATGAGGAGGAGGTCCTATCAGTGATTGACAGCTGTTCCTCTATGAGGAGGAGGTCCTATCAGTGATTGACAGCTGTCCCTCTATGAGGAGGAGGTCCTATCAGTGATTGACAGCTGTCCCTCTATGAGGAGGCGGTCCTATCAGTGACGGACAGCTGTCCCTCTATGAGGAGGCGGTCCTATCAGCGATTGACAGCTGTCCCTCTTTGAGAAGGTGGTTCTATCAATGATTGCCAGCCGTGCCTCTATGAGGAGGCGGTCCTATCATTGATTGACAGCTTTCTATGCATATACAGTCTCTGGCGATACAGTTGAATAGAGTGGTGGGGCACAGGAACCAACGGTCCCTGGCCCCACTGTTCACTCTCATAGGGCACAGACCACTAGATGGTCGCAATGCGGGCAACTCAGACCTCAAACCAGAAGATGCCTGTGGTCTACTTCTCAGACTGAAACATGGAGCAGAAGTATTTTGTTTTTTTTTCACTTTTGGGGCAATACAGGCGGCAGTATAACTACTGGAGTCATTACAAGCATTATTACTACTGGGAAAACCACAGGAGGACATTTTAAATACTGGTGCAATGCAAGGAGGCATTATAACTACGGGGGGCACTACAAGGGAACTATAAAACTACTTGAGGCATTATAACTACTGGGTTTACTACATACAGGAGGGCATTTTAAGTACTGGGCAATACAGGGGGCATTATAACTACTGGTGGCACTACAGGGAAGTGATATAACTACTTGGGGCATTATAGCTTCTGGGACACTACAGGGGGATTATAACTACAAAGGGCATTATAACTACTGGGGCAATACAGGAGGCAGTATAACTACTGGGGCAATACAGGGGACAGTATAACTACTGGGGCAATACAGGGGGCAGTATAACTACTGGGGCACTACAAGGGCCATTATAACTACAAAGGGCATTATAAATACTGGGGCACTACAAGGGACATTATAACTAGTGGGGCAATACAGGGGTCAGTATGACTACTGGGGTCACTACAAGGGGCATTATAACTGGGGGCACTTCACGGGGACTATATAACTACTTGAGGAATTATAACTACTGGGTATATAACTGGAGGGCATTTTAAGTACTGGGAAAATACATGGGGCATTATAACTACTGATGGCACTACAGGCAGGTGATATAACTACTTGGGGCATTATAGCTATTGGGGCACTACAAGGGGTATTATAACTACTGGGGCAATACAGGGGTGAGTATAACTGCTGGGGTCACTACAAGGGGCATTATAACTACTGGGAACACCACAGGGGGACATTTTAAATACTGGTGTAATGTAAGGAGGCATTATAACTATTGGGGGCACTACATGGGGACTATATAACTACTTGAGGCATTATAACTACTGGGTATATAAATGGAGGGCATTTTCAGTACCAGGACAATACAGGGGGGCATTATAACTACTGGTGGCACTACAGAGAGGTGATATAACTACTTAGGGCATTATAGTTTCAGGGTCACTACAGGGGGCATTATAACTACTGGGGGCACTATAAGGGGCGTTATAAGTACTGGGACAAAATAATGAGACATTATAACTACTGGGACACTACAGGGGGCATTATAACTACTGGGGGTACTATAAGGGGCGTTATAAGTATTGGGACAAAATAATGAGGTATTATAACTACTTGGGACACTACAGGGAGATGCTAAAACTATTGGGGCACTACAAGGAGATATTATAAGTACTGGGGCAATACAGGGGGCATTAATACTAGTAGAGGCACTACAGGGGGACATTTATAAGTTAGGTCCCAACTGTCTTGCATCCAGCAGGACAGTCCTGGCTTTCCAGCTGTTACCCGTTGTCCCGGGCAGTCTGCAGTGAGCTCTGTTCTCCCCTGTCACTGTGCATCCCCTGTCCCCTGTACTAGGATAATAAGCTCCTGCTCTCCTCCACAACAGCAGCAGCTCGGCATGTACGGGGCAGGGTCGGCACTATGAGTGCCTATCTGGAGACCATTACTACTCTAGGTATTGGGGGAGCGGACAGGGCCCAGCTCAGCTCAGGCTCAGTGAAGGACCTGTGTAGGGGCAGAGAAATGAAGAAGAACATGAAGAGTTCGGAGGAGGGCAGGCGTGTTGTGAGGCTGCCAGCCGCTCCTCCGTATAACACACCCTGTAAAATCAACAAAAATCTGCATCATGTCTCTGTTATATTCATTCATTTGTTACCGTATATTAGTGCAGAGACAATTTGGGAGTTAAATCTATGCAGTATTATAGTGACCACTGCCAATAATAGTAACAGAGAAATGGCGCTGATTTATTAATGTATTCATTTGTTATATATATATATATATATATATATATATATATATATATATATACATATACCATATATATACCTTTGGTGAGATTGTAGACCAGAAAAGTGTGTGTATGATGATGGGCTATACATACTTCCCAACCGTCCCCGATCCAGCGGGACAGTCTTGGATTTCCATGGCTGTCCGGCGGTCCCAGGATGGCTGAGGCATGTCCCATTCTCAACTTTAGATGAATAAAAAAGCGTTGAGGTGGGTGATGCGCTCTAGTGCTCAGCAGGCACAATGGAATCACTTTATAGCACCTGCTCTATACACCAAGGGAACTGGCTAGGTGTTATTTTTTAAATTTTATTAAAAATACAGGGACTAGCACTACTGTGTGGGGGCACTAAGGGAGCATCACTACTGTGTAGGGTCACCAAGGTGGCATTATATTGCTTTAGGGGCGCTAAGGGGACAGGGTGGAATTGGGGATCGTATAGATAGACACTGGGCAGAGTTAGAGGCGTGGCTTAGTGGCAAAAACATTTGCTGTGGTGTGCTGTGTGTGCCACTAACAGTGTCCCTCCTTGGGCTTTTTCAAAGTTGGGAGGTATGTATAAGTACTGGTTCACTACAGTGGCATTATAACTACTGTGGGCACTACAGGGGGACACTATAAGTACTAGGACAATATAGGAAGGCATTATAACTACTGGGGGCACTACAATGAGACGAACTGAGGCAATACCAGGGGCATTAATACTAGTAGCTGCACTACAGGGGACATTATAGATATTGGGGCAATACAGGCAGCATTATAGCTACTGGGGGCACTACAGGGGAACGTTATAACTACTAGGGCAGTTTAAAAGGCATTATAAGTACATCAGGACTATACACTGGAGGCGCTACAGGGTGGCCTTATGGAGGGGCCTTTTTTCTACTGGGAGCACTTTTAGTACTATTAGGGGCACTTTAGGGCTCTTATTACTACTGGGGCACTATGAGGCATTATTACTACTGATGGTTCTGTGGGGGCATTATTATTATTGGAGCATCGCAGATCGTGCTGGAGGTGAGGAGCAGCGGTGTTGGAGCAGGAAACGTAAGTGTTTTTTTATTTCATTCCATATGAGGCTGATATAATGTTTCTGGGGGCTGGTGAGTGGCAATGGGGGCTGATATGAGGTCTGATTATGGGTCTGATCGGAGGTATTATTGGGGTCTTATTAACATTGGGGGTCTGATTGCTGGTCTGACCTGAGGTCTAATGAAAAATATTTTTTTTCTTATTGTCCTCTGTGCTTCTTATGGGCCGGTGCGTCTTATAGGTCAAAAAATACTGTAGGTGAATCCATTAGAATTTTATACATTATTATCTACCGATCCAAAAGTACAATCAGTTGATAACGCCAGTGTCATTGGTATTTTAAATAAAAAAGTTAAACAATTTTTGAGTATTAAAATCCACCAGGGACCATTTTTTATTACACGATATATAAGTCTATGACTAACCCACCAGGAAGGCCAATTATTTCCGGCGTTGGTTCTCTTACGTCTTCTCGGTCTCACTACATTGTTACATTTTTGTAAGGTTATATATGTAGTTCGCCTTCCATCATTTTTAGGAGATTCTTCTCAGCCTAGTCTGATTCTTCTTTCTTAACCAGCGATGTTAATGCGCTATATTCTAATATTCATCACACTCAAACTCCATTAACTTTTTTGGGATTTAGGACCTTGATTTGTCACCGTTACAGAATGAAATTCTACTTTAGAGCATCTATTTTATTTTACACAATAAGGTTTTTGGTTTTTTTGTTTAAGGGGGGGGGGGAGGTAGTTGCTCCTTAGACTCTGATTTCCATTGAATTTTCCATGGACATTTAGGTCATCCAAGAGGAACAAGTCACTGGTGGGCCAAATCAGTTACTGTAAAAGTATAGAAATGGTATTCTACCCAAACATGTCACATGACACCCTTTTCACTCTCCCCAAAATGGGACATCCCTCTACCTATTCCCCCAATTATGTCACATAACTGTATTGTTCCTTTCCTCAAAACCATTATATCTCCAACCCACCCCTGTTTGCAACCCACTTTTCTCTTTCTCCATTGGCCAATGGCAATCTCACGCCTTGGATTAAGGTTGATGAGGACCTCCATCTCCCTCCGAGACTCCGAGACTCCATCTCCCTCCGAGACTCAGACCAAATCTGAAAGCCTATTGAAGCGATGTAGAGAAGAGGTGGTCATGTACTAGTGTGGCCTCCTGCACTGAAGTCTATACGCTAATTATGGAAACAGCTGAGCCAATGACTCTCTTAGACTTCACAGAGCCACAAAAATATGTGATCAACTGTTCATTTCTGGATAGGATAAATGAATGGCCATTGGGGAAAATGGAAGTCCTACATCATGAGTCCTATATCATGAGCCCTCCATATAATCAGGCCTTGCCTTGGACAGTCCCCTTCTTCACAAAGTCAAGGGTCTTTCTCTTTCTCTTGCCCACCCTGGTACAGTCTGAAGACCCATCTTACTCAATGGTCTGAAGGGGAATTGTCCCCAATACAGCATTCACACCACCGCCACTAGAAGTATTCGATGGTGGACACCAATATTTCCTTTCAAGTAGAGTTCATAGCCTTTCAGATAACTTTAATGTCCCACCAGTAGAGTAATGGAGTAGTGGTGACAACCTGCCTTTTCAGTTTGAGAATGGTTGATATAGCAGACCGAGGAGTGTTCTTGGAAGTAGTTCCAAATATTTTTGGTTGTAATATCTAAAACTTCAAGGAAGGTCTTCAAAGGGATTGTCTCATCAAGATTACCCCATTCATTTGTCTCCCTTTCGTACAGACTCAACCCAACCTTATATTCTAAGAATAATTTGAATGGACAAGGTGTAATACCAGATTTCTCCTGCAGTGGCCGCTGCAGAGGAAATGTTTCACTGGCAGCAAATTTCACAACTTCTGCTGGGCCGGCCTAAATGGACATTCCGGTTCCAACCAGTTATCCACAGGAGAGTGACAACTATTCAATCAGTGTGGAGGGTCTAACAGCTGGGACGATCACGAGAATGGGGACCCTGTACGGCTCCCCTGAAATGAACTGAGAGCCAGGATGAGCATGCGCACCACCGATCCATTCTTCTCTATGGGACTGGCAGAAATAGAGGAGCGCGTGTACTGGGCTATCTCCGGCAGTCCCATAGAAATTAACGGAGCAGCAGTGTACATGCTTGACCTGCTTCTCCATTGATTTCTGGTAACGCTGATCATTGGAGGTCCCAGGAGTAGGACCCTCAGTGATCTAATAGGGGGATAACTTGTTACCACTAGGAATATCTCTTTAACTTGGAAAAAAAAAAGGGATGTCATGGTCAGCCGACTTCTTGCATATGGCTTCTCACTTCAATGTTTCATCTGCCCATAACTAGTGCTCGACAAGTGTAAGAATTAGACAAGACTCATGCATGGAGAAGGTGGCAGACACTTTTTTAATGTTACAATACATACACAAAGATATATATACTGCATGCCTGGGATAAACATATGTCAATCCTTAGAAAAACTAAAAAGGAAAGAGTATTTTGGCAGACAAGATTGACTTCTATGTAATAAATATACCAATGAAAATCACCCACAAGAAGGAATCCTGGAGCCCCTCACTCTTCACTTCTTCTGACCTGGAGTCCTCACTGATAGTTCTTCTGACCTGGAGCACCCACTGATAGTTCTGCTGACCTGGAGCACCCCACTGATGGTTCTTCTGACCTGGGGCACCCCACTGATAGTTCTTCTGACCTGGAGTACCCCACTGATAGTCTTCTGACCTGAAGCACCCACTGATAGTTCTTCTGACCTGGAGCACCCCACTGATAGTTCTTCTGACCTGGAGCACCCCACTGATAGTTCTTCTGACCTGGAGCACCCCACTGATAGTTCTTCTGACCTGGGGCACCCCACTGATAGTTCTTCTGACCTGGAGCACCCCACTGATAGTCTTCTGACCTGAAGCACCCACTGATAGTTCTTCTGACCTGGAGCACCCCACTGATAGTTCTGACCTGGAGCACCCCATTGATAGTTCTGACCTGGAGCACCTCACTGATAGTTCTTTTGACCTGGAGCACCCGACTGATGGTTCTTCTGACCTGGAGCACCTCAATGATAGTTCTTCTGACCTGGAGCACTTCACTGATGATTCTGTTCCTTCTGACAACACATAAATAATGATGGGGTAAAGGGTTTAATGACTAACATGGAAATCTGGCTAATTTCTGTTGGGCCGCACGGAGGCGATTGATCTGGTCTCTCAAACTCTGCCTCTCTCTGGACAGGTCGTCCTTCTCCACTAGTAACACATTGAGGTTGTCTTTCTCCTGGAGTAGGAGCAGCATTTGGGCCTGCAGCTTGTCAGCAAACTCGTGGAGCATGTAGTGTAGGACGATCAGAGGGATCTGGTTTGACAAACGAGTAGTCGTGTTCTAGGGTCAAAAGAAACACAGAAACTGAATGTTAATGGACAGATCTACTCATACCATATGTGTCTATTATACAGAAGTACATAGGAGAAGACGAGACGTGTTATAGTGGTTATATTCTTGTACATATGAGCAGTATAATAGTAGTTATATTCTTGTACATATGAGCAGTATTATAGTAGTTATATTCTTGTACATAGGAGGCAGTATTATAGTAGTTATATTCTTGTACATAGGAGGCAGTATTATAATAGTTATATTCTTGTATATAGGAGGCAGTATTATAGTAGTTATATTCTTGTACATAGGAGCAGTATTATAGTAGTTATATTCTTACATAGGAGCAGTATTATAGTAGTTATATTCTTGTACATAGGAGCAGTATTATAGTAGTTATATTCTTGTACATAGGAGCAGTATTATAGTAGTTATATTATTGTACATAGGAGACAGTATTATAGTAGTTATATTCTTGTACATAGGAGCAGTATTATAGTAGTTATATTCTTGTACATAGGAGGCAGTATTATAGTAGTTATATTCTTGTACATAGGAGACAGTATTAAAGTAGTTATATTCTTGTATATAGGAGGCAGTATTATAGTAGTTATAGTCTTGTACATAGGAGCAGTATTATAGTAGTTATATTCTTGTACATAGGAGCAGTATTATAGTAGTTATATTCTTGTACATAGGAGGCAGTATTATAGTAGTTATATTCTTGCACATAGGAGCAGTATTATAGTAGTTATATTCTGGTACATAGGAGCAGTATTATAGTAGTTATATTCTTGTACATAGGAGTAGTATTATAGTAGTTATATTCTTGTACATAGGAGCAGTATTATAGTAGTTATATTCCTGTACATAGGAGGAGTATTATAGTAGTTATATTCTTGTACATAGGAGCAGTATTATAGTAGTTATATTCCTGTACATAGGAGGCAGTATTATAGTAGTTATATTCTTGTACATAGGAGGCAGTATTATAGTAGTTATATTCTTGGACATAGGAGCAGTATTATAGTAGTTATATTCTTGCACATAGGAGCAGTATTATAGTAGTTATATTCTTGTACATAGGAGCAGTATTATAGTAGTTATATTCTTGTACATAGGAGCAGTATTATAGTAGTTATATTCTTGTACATTTCTAACACAATATAATCATTTTTTTAATGCAAACCTTTATCACTAACTAACCTTGAAATATGCCTGGATGTGTTGAGACATTTCCTGAACAGACAGCTGTATCTGTGTTGCTGATACTACTGGCAATGAGGATTTTCCAAAGGCAGGAGGAAGTCCTTCTTCTCGGATTTCCTTCAGAGATCCTCCGTAAATGGTGTCCTGGCAGTATATGATCTGTTCCATCTTGAACTGTGTGCGGATTGCTTTCTCAGCCTCCTTTTGTTGCTCACTACAAATCTCTTCTAGCTTTCCCTTGAGAAGTTAGAGAAAAAGATCATTATAGTGATGGTGACGGTGCAGGAGGCTCCTAAGGATTTCATACTTGGCGGAGCTTAGCATGCATTTATATGAAAGGGTCTTTAGAGATAAAGGCCGTGCGGCCACCAACTGTGTGATATATGGTGAGCATCAGACTACCTTGGACCAGCAGAGACATGAGCTGATCCAAGGCAGCCTCCTGATACTAAGGAACTATTCAAGGTGTAAAAATTACCCAGAAATATTAAATGTATTATTTTCATAGATGTCGACCTGGGAGATCTCTAGTCGATACTTCAGCAGCGGGTCTTGGCAAAAATGAGAATGGCGTTTTTGAATAGCGTGATAAAATATATTTAAATCCCTATATTAATATCAGACCCCTTAAATATATTCAGAACCCAGGCCACAAACCCAGAGGGCTCTTTATTGGTGTGAAATATCATTACAAGGGGTTAAATGTTTTTTTCAGGAATTAATTATTGATGACTATCCTCAGGACACGTCATTAACATCTGATCGGGGGAATCTGTCTCTCAGCACTCCCACCAGTCTTTGGCCTGTGGAGGCACATTCATCAGTCACATGGTCTGATTCAATTACTACTATTACTACTACATACTACACTATGTATTAGTATAGTATATAGAGATGTGTATAGCAGTACATTATAGTATACAATATGTAGTCGTATAGTATATAGAGATGTGTATAGCAGTACATTATAGTATACAGTATGTAGTAGTATAGTATATAGAGATGTGTATAGCAGTACATTATAGTATACAATATGTAGTAGTATAGTATATAGAGATGTGTATAGCAGTACATTATAGTATACAGTATGTAGTCGTATAGTATATAGAGATGTGTATAGCAGTATATTATAGTATACAGTATGTAGCAGTATAGTATATAGAGATGTGTATAGCAGTACATTATAGTATACAGTATGTAGTAGTATAGTATATAGAGATGTGTATAGCAGTATATTATAGTATACAGTATGTAGCAGTATAGTATATAGAGATTTGTATAGCAGTACATTATAATATACAGTATGTAGCAGTATAGTATATGGAGATGTGTATAGCAGTACATTATAGTATACAATATGTAGTAGTATAGTATATAGAGATGTGTATACCAGTACATTATAGTATACAGTATGTAGCAGTATAGTATATAGAGATGTGTATAGCAGTACATTATAGTATACAGTATGTAGTAGTATAGTATATAGAGATGTGTATAGCAGTACATTATAGTATACAGTATGTAGCAGTATAGTATATAGAGATGTGTATATCAGTACATTATAGTATACAGTATGTAGTAGTATAGTATATAGAGATGTGTATAGCAGTACATTATAGTATACAGTATGTAGTAGTATAGTATATAGAGACGTGTATAGCAGTACATTATAGTATACAGTATGTAGTAGTATAGTATATAGAGATGTGTATAGCAGTACATTATAGTATACAGTATGTAGTAGTATAGTATATAGAGATGTGTATAGCAGTACATTATAGTAGACAGTATACCTTAATCCTGCATGGAACAATTTTTTTTCTGGACCAAGAGGATTGCCTGACCAACGAGCATCAGATTAATGGAATTGTACTGTATACATTCACGTAATTCTAAAAATATTAAAACAAAAATACTATGCCTACCTTTGCATTTCTGTAAAGATTTGGATATTGGGTGAAATGCTTCAGCGCTGTATCATTGAAAGTAGATCTGATGAGTTCTATAAGATAAGAAATGTGCGGTCAGTACCTGATACTTGCAAAAGTCCCTTAGGTTCTATTATCATGTGTATCGAATAAGACAGATCTGCAATATCCTGTAGTGCCGCCACTACAAGCTCTGAGCTCTGTAGTAGGTACTAATGGATACCTGTATTGTAATATTCAGTTGTCATGGGTATATGGCTTTGCAGACCAGACGATATAAAAGAACTAACAAACTAACTGTGAAGGAGATTACTGTGCAGTCCCTACAGCAGACAAGTGTTCCAGAAAGGGTTTAGATGTGAGACCTAGACTACTTTCCGCATCCGTATGTCCGTTATGTAAAGTATAGAGCATGTCCTATACTTGGCCTCCAAATTTAGTTCACAGACCGTTTGAAGTCGAAGGGTCCAAAACAAAGGATGCAACACAGACTTTATTTAGTACAAGCATCCAGACATAACACTTCTCTTTTAATATGCAATGCAACCACAGGGCGGCCCCCTAACAGCAGGCAAACTCTCTGCACTGTATTTCTGTAATTGCTGATTTCAGATAACAGTCCGTATCCACCGTCAACTAGGTAGAACTGTATTCTACTATACTAGACAGTATATTTAAGTCCAGTATGAATCAGCAGATCAGCCTAGATGCTCATGGGAGCAGACCTAGCTGATCCATGCTCTGGATTGAATCAGCCAAAAAGCTTCAGAATAAGCAGAAAGAAGAAGGAAAGGAGTAGAGATATACTTGAGCAGCATGCCAGATGTAACACTTATAAATAGAAACAGACACAGACAGTGAGCCCTGACATTGAACCCAACCCACTTTCCTTACCTACTTGCAGTATGAGCCCTAGGTAGCAAGACCGCAACTGGTCGACGGTCCCTACGCTACTAAGCTACAGAGACAGACAGACATCAAAAGAGAAAACAACACAAAGGGATAGTCATACAAAAATGGGTCAGGGCCAGTCAAACAGAGTACAATATATGAGAGAAAGAGAGTAGTTAAAAGACAAGCCGATATCAGAACCAGACGGGTAGCACAGTACAATTCACGTGAGACAAAGAGTGGTCAAAAGACAAGCCGAGGTCAAAAGCACAAACAATCCAAATAAATCGAAGATCCAGGGACCTCGCTAGTGATCCCAAACAAGACTATCACTGGTACTGGTATACGGCCAGGAAGGGGTTTAAATAGAGCACCGAGTCCCAGGATGAGAACCTGATAGATCCATGACTCGGTGCTCCTTTAGTCAGAACACTAGCGCACTGCTCAGTTTACCTGCTCGCCACAGTAATTGCAGTGGTGAGCAGTGTAAATACAAGTATGGAGTCCCCATTCACTTGTATAGAACGACTTGCACGAAACAGACAGAGCCGCCCCATAGAAACGAATGGGGACGCCATATTTGTAATTACTCTGCTCATCACTCTTCAAACAGCAGATCGGCGATCAATACAGATGGAAACTCTCATTGCTAGAAGGCAGGGGTCCTTTCACTTTCTGACCGCTCAGCTCCTTGCGCTCCTCCACTCCTCCAGGCCAGCTGCTTTACCATTTAGCAGGCACAGATGGTGAGGACAGGTAGTGGGAACAGGTACATGAGGGCACCGTTATGAGTGTTCTGGGCAGACTGCAGCATTTAGCTGCCTGATGGTCACCCCATTTCTTGAGGATAGGACCATCATATCAGGACTCTCTTCTTAAATCTCCTCTAAGCTGGCATCCAAGACACCTCATTTAATAACTATTGTATATCCTATAGCTGCATCTATTTGCAGGCGACTGAGTGATAGAGGCTATTGTGCCATCACTCTTATGCCCTACTTAGAATCTGGCCATACATCGTCCACATAACCCTGTCTTCAAAGGGACTACACAGGTCACTTTCCCGAGACAAAATCAAATCACTATTTACCTGCTGCCATAATCGTTCATATGCTGCACTCACACTTTGGTCGGATTTTTTTCCTACCTGTGATTTCGTTCAGCTTGTCAATGGCCGGCTCCTCGAAGGTCTGGATTTGATTCCGTGCAATGTTTTCAAATGTTTTGTAGTTGACGAATCCCGTAAGTTCTCGCCCGCGATGTTGGTTCTCGTAAACAGTTATGTCAGCTCTTATTTCCAGAGGAACTGAAAGGTAAAGGATCGGTTATCAAATTTTCGAAAGATCCGGGCTTTACGTAAATATAACTGTCCGCTCAGTTTTGGTTCATTAAAGAGGGTCCGCCACTTTAGATCCCCCTCTGGGTGACAGCTTAGATGGCAGCGGACTGAATGGCCACCAAACATGGATGGATTCAGGGTGGTGGGAGTCCTTAGGGAAAAATTTTTTACTTGAGGCTCTTAACATACCCTTAGGACACAGACCCCCACATTGCAACTTTGCCCTTTGTAGTAAATGTGCTGAGAACAGTTGTCACTGCCCTTCCTCTGTATGTTTGGATACATGTACATCACCTTGCACATGGTTTCACTTTTGTAATGTGCACCTACATTTATCAGCTGATTTCTTTAGGGCCATTTCCCAGTTGCTGAATTTATTTCGGATGTTGGTGAACAGTTTCAGCTTTATATTTGTCGCCTCTTCTTCTCCTTGTGTGACTTGAGTGATTCCCTCAACAAAATGTCTGATTCTCTGTCAAGACAATAAGGATGAAATAAAGTTAGACAGTTCAGCCATGAGAACTCCAGTATATCAGACATAGGTGTATTGACACACGATGACCATACACTGATCCGCCATGACATTAATATTGTCTACTCTGACCCGTCGAGACCTGGACTCCTGAAGACCTCTGAGGTGTCCTGTAGTATCTGGCACCATGACATTGGCAGCAGATCCTGTAAGACTCTCGATGCAGCTTCTATAGATTTAACTTGTTTTTCTAGCACATCCCACAGATGACCATCGGACTAAGATCTGGGAATTTGGAGGCCAGGTCTCCAAACTTTATCTTTTTGTCATGATCCTCATTCCTGGACAATTTTTCCAGTGTGGCCTGCTGAAGGTAGCCACTGCCGTTAAGGGGCACTGCTGCTATAAAGTGGGGTACTTGTCTGCACAATTCTTAGGTAGGCAGCACTGATCACATCCACATGATGTCAGGACCCAAAGTTTCCCAGCAGAACATTACTCAGACCTCCACTCTGCCTCGCCAGCTTGTCTTCTTCCCATAGTCCTTCTTGCTCTTTCTCCTTCCCAGGTAAGTGATACATATGCACTAAGCCATCTACATGATGTCAACTGTCACTCATCAGATCAGGCCATTTCTCCATGGTCTTATGCTAACATGGGGTACCACAGGGGTCAGTATTGGGCCCTATTCTCTTCAATATATTTATTAATGATCTTGTAGAAGGCTTGCACAGTAAAATATCAATTTTTGCAGATGACACTAAACTGTGTAAAGTAATTAACACAGAAGAGGACAGTATACTGTATATATACTACAGAGGACAGTATACTGTATATATACTACAGAGGACAGTATACTGTATATATACTACAGAGGACAGTATACTGTATATATACTACAGAGGACAGTACACTGCTACAGATGGATCTGGATAGACTGGAGGCTTGGGCAGAGAAGTGGCGGATGAGGTTTAACACTGACAAATGTAAGGTTATGCACATGGGAAGGAATAATGCAAGTCACCAGTACATACTAAATGGTAACATATTGGGTAAATCTGACATGGAAAAGGACCTAGGAATTTTAGTGAACAGCAAACTAATCTGTAGAAACCAGTGTCAGACAGCTGCTGCCAAGGCCAATAAGATAATGGGTTGCATCAAAAGAGGCATAGATACCCGTGATGAGAACATAGTCCTGCCACTTTACAAATCACTAGTCAGACCACACATGGAGTACTGTGTACAGTTCTGGGCTCCTGTGAACAAGGCAGACATAGCAGAGCTGGAGAGGGTTCAGAGGAGGGCAACTAAAGTAATAACTGGAATGGGTGGACTACAGTACCCAGAAAGATTATCAAAATTAGGGTTATTCACTTTAGAAAAAAGACGACTGAGGGGAGATGTAATAACTATGTATATATCAGGGGTCAGTACAGAGATCTCTCCCATGATCTCTTTATCCCAAGGACAGTGACCATGATGAGGGGACATCCTCTGCGCCTGGAGGAAAGAAGGTTTGTTCACAAAAATAGAAGAGGATTCTTTACGGTAAGAGCAGTGAGACTATGGAACTCTCTGCCTGAGGAGGTGGTGATGGTAAGTTCACTAAAAGAGTTCAGGAGGGACCTGGATGTATTTCTGGAGGTTAATAATATTACAGGTTAAACAGTAGTTAGTAGAGAGGGGTCGTTGATCCAGGGAGTTATTCTGATGGCTGATTGGAGTCGGGAAGGAAATTTTTTCCTAAAGTGAGGAAAATTGGCTTCTACCTCACAGGGTTTTTTTTTCCTTCCTCTGGATCAACTTGCAGGATAACAGGCTGAACTGGATGGACAGATGTCTTTTTTTCGGCCTTATAAAGTATTATACTATGTCCAGTGATCTTTGGCTCCCATGATGACCGTTGCTGGTTCACTTGTTGACCCTCCTTGGACCATTTTGGTAGGTACTAACCACTAAATACTGGGAGCAACCAAGACTTTCCGTTTTGAAGACACTCTGATCCAGTTGTCTAGACATAACCATTTGGCCCTTGTCAGAGTCACTCAGATCCTTACGCTTCAGTTCTGCTTCCGACACAACTTCAAGAACGGAATGTTCCCCCAATACACCCAACCCTTGACAGGCACCATTGTGGTGAGAAGTTATGGCTGACCATTGTAGTCAATGGAAGTTTATGAACCTCGCTCACACACTTACATCTATGAGAAATAATAGCTTGTCTGACTCCGTCTCCGGGATGCCTGTGCCGATCATTTTGACTCTCTTCTCTGCCTCATGAAGTTTTTGCTTGATTTGACGCTCCAGGTTAGGTATTGTTCTCTAAAATGAAGAAATTAATAAATATAACACAATCCCTATCATCCTCACTGTACCAACTTTCTTCATATTGCTAGGAATGCTATCCCTAACCTTTCAACCACCCTATTATTCTAGGGGTTAGTACATTATTTATCTGGTGGTCTGGGGGCAGTGATGGGATAAATGTGAATATACATGGTGCTCTACACCAGTGGTTCTCAACCTGCAGTACATGGACCCCAAGGAGCACGCACCGCAGGGTCAGGGGGTACACAGGACTGCCCTAGAATCCAGCAATGTTTTTAAGAAGGTCCAGAGCCAACCAGGCCATACAAACGTCAGACAGCAAGGTATTCACTCGTTTAGGGCAATAGACTTTGCTGCTGTGAAAAGCGAATATCCACCTCGCCTCCTCTGCGGGTTGCTGCATTAAGGCATTATCATCATCATCAACCACTTGAGCCGGGCTGCAAGCAGCTTGGGACACAGGCCATAGGAGGCACTTAATCACAGACAGCGGCACAGAGGTAGTATTTGAGTTTGCTATTCTCTTTTGGCACCTTAGGGTAGCATGCTATTGGACAAATATAGGGGGAGGTCATTATAATAACCGGGGGGCAGCACTATAAGAAGGCTTTTTTTCTACTGAGACACATTATGGGGGCTTTATTACTACTGGGGCACTTTGTTGGCGACTGGGCGTCATTACTACTGGGGGCACTTTAAGGAGGTTTAATGCTACTGGGGGCACCAGAAGAGGCATATTTACTACTGTGGGTTAAACTATTGTAGCTGTGGGGTCTTTAATACTATTGGGGGCATTATGGTGGGCTTTATAACTACTGAAGGACACTGTGATGGGCGTTATTACCACTGGGGGCACAATAATGGGCTTTATTACTACTGGTAGCACTGCAGGGGGTATTAGTACTAATAGGGCACTACAGGCAAGCATTATCACTTATGGGTGCATTATTATGGTCATTAGTACTACTATGGGAAGCACTATTACCACTATGTGGGCATTATTACTTCTTGTGTGTAATGGGGAAAATTTTTATTACTAAGGGCACCTTGGAAGTGAATTATTACTATTGGTGGGATTTTTGGGGAGCACTATGTCAGGGTCACTATTTTGCAGGGCTCCAATATTTTTAAGGGTACTATCTGTGTGGTACTAGTGTTTTCAAGGGGACTTTCTGTTTCTGCTGTACTGTATAGTATTGGGGAGCACAGTGGGCACAGTACTGTCAGTGGCAAGATGGACTGGTTGGAGGATGATTGAAAAGTAGGAAGCTAAGTTGACTGTGTGACAAACTCGAGATGAGGCTGAAAGAAATCATCATGGTGGTCTGGTATGAATAGAGAAGATGAGAAAAGAGAACATCTATATCACTGGATGTAATAAGTATGTGGTGCTACATTCTCCTTTATGTTTGGAAGTGCGGAATCTAATTTAAATAGTAATAGTCATCCATCATGGCTCCTTATGTGGTGTCAGTTATTTTGACAGGAAGATTAGTGCTGCATGCTGTGCTATTCTCTCTGAAGGAACTGCTGACAGAGGCTTAAAACAGGGCCTATGATCAGAGCATGAGAATATCCGTATTTAGTCAACATTTATTAGTTTTCACTTCCTTGGGGATACTCAGTTCAAACTTTTTGTGACTAGGGGGTACTTGGCGTGAAAAGGTTGAAAAGCAGTGCTCTAGAGTGTTTATGGGTTAATATTTAATATCCCTGGTGGTCTAGGGTATATTAGGGGTTATCGCTATTACCTGCAATGGTCTCGGACAGTAACGTGTCCAGATATTTTCATCTTAATTGGTCTTAGTTTCCTGGATTTCATGATTAATTCATAATATATCTTTATAGGGGGGTCAATGCGCCATCTTTGAATCACCCACTTCTTTCCAAATAAACTACATTCTGGCTGAAAAATCCAAATCTGTAAGGAGTGCCCCCAATAATCTTCTCATATAACAAATGGGTGGTTGCTTCCCTCAACAGAGTAGAGGTTTGAGATGGTTACCTATGTTTTTGGACTGTGACAGTGGTGCCCCAACTACTTTTGCTGGTGCCAAGTGGCCACCAATGGAGAGACGGCAACTCTTTCTTAGTAGCTGCTGAGGATTTAATTGGCAGATCTCTGGGTATCTCCATAAATTACCCCCATCTGTTAGACATCTTCTAGAAGGTTGACTTACAGAAATATGTTCCACTAGTTCAACAGTAAGTTTTTCTGCCAGTAAGGAAATTGTAGCACGTCCCTCTTCCAGAAGAACCCTAAAAAATATGATTTCCATTAAAGGTGTTCTACAATTTCTATATAGAATTCACCAATTTCTCCTTTCTCCTTTGATCCAAGCCTAATTACACTTAAAAACTGTAAAAAAATGATAAAGGCTTTGTCCATGTCCTAGGAGATCAGCCACTCCATCTACACCCATTTTTTTTAACAGGTCAGACCTCTCTCTGGCTGTAAGGTAACTGGCTGCAGTAGCAGCCCTCCTCCAATACTCTACCTGCAATAGTAGACTAGGCACACTCACACATGTCTAATATGATATGTGCTAGAATTCCTCCCCGTCTACAAAGTCTCTGCTTGTCATCTGTAACATCCACAGTTTACATCTACCATTCCTGGCCTAGTCTGACCTACATAGCTGGGCTTTTTTTTGCAATGTATCAGTGTGGGTAAAAGTTATCAGTCAGGAATCACTATCAAAGAAAGGTGTGTGTGCTGCTCAATAATTCCCTCCCAATGGCTTATACTGACCGAGCCAAAATAATTTATATAATTTGGAATCCTGTTTTTATACTGATTGTTCTCTTTAAGAGTGCACTATCATAGTAAATAAAGCCTAGAGGTCTAACTTGAAGCTCCTAGGCCCCAATACAAAATCTGCAATAGGGACCTTACCCACCATAAACCATTTATAATACTGGTGTCTTCTTATATGTCAAAGAACCATTGAAGGGTTCAACTCTTACTATTCTACATTCCCCTATTATGCCCCTAAACAGAGCCTGGCCCCAAGATATGATTGCATTTTACCCAAAATGTTCATGGTTCTCGAAGAAAGATTTCTCATTTTGTAAGGCGGTCTCCAGGGAGATGTTGCTCTGGATATCACTCTGTCCGCGGCACTTGACGATCATGTAGCCTTTCTTAAGAGGGTACACCAGGTTTCGGACAACGTTGACGACATCTAGTTCAGATCCTTTGTCAACTAAATCTGGCTTCGTCAGGATCCCTGTGAAAGAAATTTGGTTTCGTAATCAAGTGTGTCGTCTATATAATAACTTACAGGGCTGAGAAAAGTGAAGAAATCACCATCCATATCAATAGCTACATCCAAGCAGGCTTGATGCCTTCAAACGCCAGGCGCAGCTATTTCCGTTGGCTACATAGAAATGAAAGGCAGCGGTGGCCGCTCATGCGCCGTACGCTCCCGTTCATTTCTATGGAAGCAGCGGGGAGCTGCGTCTGGTGGTGGCGGGACCCTGGGAAACCTGGGGTCCTCCAGGCGCAGCGCTCCCCCCTCCGATCTCGATATAGGTGCGGGTCCCAGTGGTGGGACCCGCACCTATAAGACAATGGGGGCATGTCCTAGCTATATGCCCCCATTGTCTAAGATGACAATACCCCTTTAAAACTGACCCAACAATGTATGGATAGTTGAGATGTGAAATTTAGATTGTGATGTAAATGATGACAACCTCTGTACAATCTGGAGTATGTTGGTGCAACAGAAGTAAATGGAGAATCTGCTGATATTGAAACAATAGGGTGTTTGTTGTGCACATGTACTGTTAGGGCTACTTTCACACCTGCGGCACGGGGCTCCACAGGCTGTTCTGGCCCCACACGTGCACCTGCGGCAGCACGGATCCGGCGAGCTGTTCACCCACCGGAACAGCCTGCCGGAGCCCCGCGCCTCAGGTGTGAAAGGCGCCTTAGCTGGTGCTTTCTGGAATGATAACTGGAACCTGAAGTTAGAATTTTTAGGAAGCGGTAGAAGTAAAAAATTGGCAGTGCAAAGAAAGTTAAAAGTTTGGAGTCATGGAAGACTGATCTTGAAGTTCACACACCTTCAGCACCATCTCCATTTTTCACGGCCAAGTACCAAAATTTCACTATTAGTTTTTGCCTTGGAGAGTCTCATCTTGTAGGTATTTTGTTGAGCCTCTTAGTTTTGCTCATCCTTTTGCCTATACTAAGGTAGCTTCATTATTGTCCAGTTCTCCGTATACATAATTAGAGCTCTACAACTTATAACAGTCATTGTTACCTAGTGTCCTCCCTCCTTTAGGATCCACCGCCCGAGCCATTTCTAGAGCTTCAGTGGTGGCAATATCCACGTTACTGGGAACCACAGCCAAATTAATGGTCTCCTGCCTTTTTATGTACTTCGTGATCATGTTCTTGATCTGTGAAATTGTAAAATGTATAAATTATTAGAAGTTTTACCATGAGGGACATGGAGAAACATGGAGAGATCAAATCCACTGAAGGCAACAACATTTTAGATCACAGGAGAGACCTATAAAGTTGGGGTTTCTCGACTGGTTCCCCTTTAAAATAAAATAACCATAGTTCGAATTCAGTTAAAACACTTTAAAATTTACTTTATCTTCTTCGCATATAGTGGCACAGCAAGCTGGATGGTTACAATGCTCAAATGAGGCACAATCTTAGCTGTTACAATACACACTTGGTGGTACCATTACCTTAAAGGGGTTGTCCCACGAAAAATATTCTACCACTTTTCAAACCAGCACCTGGATCTGAATACTTTTGTAATTGCATGTCATTAAAAATTTTGTATAGCTACTGAGTTATTCAATAAAATGCATCTGTATAGGACTACTTAATTTCTTATTTCTTTGACCTACTCACTGAGCAGGCCGCACATGCTCAGTTTCAACTTTTAACTACCTCCTGAGCTGTGATTGGAAGTGCTTAGAACACGCCTCCTAAGCTTTGATAGAGAGAGATGAGACACGCCCCCTGAGCTGTGATAGGGAGAGCTGAGAACACGCTCCCTGAGCTGTGATAGGGAGAGATGAGACACGCCCCCTGAGCTGCAGCAGAAAAGACACTCCCCTTGAGCTGTCAGCTTGATATAAATCTAGCAGAACAATGAATGAGGAGATCTCTGGATCCATGTGAGGTACATGGCTGGTTCTAGCTTTGTTAGAAAGAGATTGTCATGTACTATATGAAGTCTGATTTTCATTTTTTACATTATTCGTGGGATAACCCCTTTAAAGTTCTTCACAACTCACCAGATGGGCAAGACTCAGGCCTAACTATTTCAGCCCAATAAAGCCCAATACCATTAGACACTATCCATGCCAAACCTCTTACCTCCTCCTAACTTACTCTTCTGAATAGGGTGGTCGGTGGAGCACACCAGCATCACAACACACCCAGTCAGCATCAGACTCATCCTGATCCTATGCTGATGTCCATACCTCACCCTGTAGCTGACAGCTGTGACAACCTATGGTCAGCTGCAGCAAGACACTGGCCACTGGCTTCAGAGATCTTGTGCTATATACCATTGAGTCCAGTGGTTGGCTGGAGTGGTCAAGTCCAACATATAGTCCCATACTCGCTGCGGACAAAACATTACATCATGGTGGTGGGGAGGATAGGAGAGTATGTTATTTGTATTATCCTAATAGCTTCCCTGCCTTAAAAAGTTACTTGGACAACCCTTTTCAATGATAATATTAAGGCTAATGTATACAGCTCCCACTGAAATCAATACAGCTCCCCTAGAGGCATGGAAGCTTGCTGCGTTTTTATCTCATGGAGAAGCAGAGGAAAGATTTTCCATGGAATAAGTATCCAGTTCGCAAAGACCGCTAGAAAACTGGAGATAGAAATTAGAAGCTTATGAGCATCATGGATGTCACTCTGCCCCATGTGTCTTTTCCTCTATTCGTTGGTCTTGATATGCAGTATACAATGTACAGTATATAGGATATTCAGCTTACCTGTTGTCCTATATCTTGAGGTTGGTTGGGTAAAGCAACTCGTGTTATTCCTGGAAGATCGAGCAATGTCAGATCTGGGACATTTGGAGACTCTACTTCAAGAGTGATGAGCTCTTCACTGATTCCATTACCAGCACCGGCAATGTGGTCTTGGGCTAGAAGTCAAAGTGATCTTGGTAAGACATCAAAGGTAGACGCATGACATCAAATGCTTTCCTTTAATATTGCTACAGGGGGTACTGACTCTCATTGAAGAGACTGTATATGAGCAGTGTACAGAGGCCTATTGACGGGCAATGCTCCATGGGAAAATATATGGAAATTAGCTCATATAGCCCCAAACCAGACATCCATCTGTAGACAGCTGCTTCGGGATTCTGACCCTCATCAGTAATGGTACAATTCGGCTGAATGAGATGCCTTAGACACAGCTGGAGGGAGGTACGTACAAGTAATATAATGTTGGCCATGATAGTAACCGCATGGTTTCCTACCCAACCAGACACAAGGGTCAGTCTGCACTGCTGATATAGGATTCCGTTTATTTTGAGTCAAAGATGTATGTTTGACCTGAAGCTTCTAGGTTCTAACGAAAAATTAGTTACAGGACCCGCACTGGTCATGTGACATTTTTAATACTGGTGTCTTCCAAATGGCCTTCAACTCCTCTGAAGCCATGGTCCTATTGTGATTGTCCCCTGTACCCTCAATGTCTACCTCCCAGGCTGAAGTCTATCAGATAAAGATATGGACATTTACCTTTCCGAACTTCTTTCTCCACTTCCCCTGGAGATTTCACTACCACTTCTTGGTCTAGATAGCTTATTTTGCCTTTCCATGGGGAATTTTTCTTGGATTTTTTCAATTTTAGGACCAAGGGGCATCTTGTCACAATACCTATAGGAGAGATCAGAGGCGATGATGTCAATAATAGCCGATACATTTTATAATAAATTATTCCTATATATTAAATGAAAATGCAATATTTTCATCTAAAAACTATGCTCCTTTACATAACACATGGTAAGTTTATTATGGCGACCTTGTGTTCAACATTTTACATTTTTTGTTGCAGATTGCCACCATCTCCTAGGCTGTGGTTCTCCCCGTTCCAGCGCTGCATTCCTACTGGTGATAGTGGTCCGGTCAACTATTACATCAGGTGGCTATTCAACCAAATTCTCCTTCCTCAACCTCTCCAGTACAAGGTAGAAACAGTCCCATATTGCAACACACCTCGGGTGCCACATGAGGTTTGCTAGATGACATCACACCTGGTAGACTATTTGAGCTGAAGCTTGCCTGTACTGTATTTACCTACCTGGCTTTTGTAAGTTTGCAGTTGTGTACTGTACTTTCTGATATCGACGCTTGACCTCATACTTCTATCTACTATGGCAGAGATCTCTTCTGGCACTTTCATTTTGCAATGGTCCTGAACTCAGGGTAGCCCCTGACTATGCTTCTGAATGATTCATGGCTAGATGCCTCCTGCCTGCCTTCATGTTGCTAAACTCGCTTAGTTCCTGACCTTGCCATTCCCTGCATCGAAGTCCAGATCCCAATACAGAGTTTAAGGGGTAAATACCAGGGAATAACAAAGCCCATATGGAATCTTGGCTGCCGTTGGGCTAATGTAGCCCAATAGACATGTTAAACAAGAACACTAAAAGCTTTTCTGCCTCCCTTTTAAAGAGAATCTGTCAGCTCTGAAACACCCTCCAAACTACAGTAAGCGGTGTATAATGTAAGTGACGTTGAGTCCAGTTATGTAATTTTTATCTTCATACTCGCTTCCATTCTGATCTTGTGCTCCACAAACCTACAGTAAAATACACTCAGTGGTGCTCACTCACATAATGGAGAGGACTCAAAGAAGAGTCCTCTCAATGCATTTTACTGCAGGTTTGTGGAGAGCACAGCGTCGGAATGGAAGTGAGTATGAAGATAAAACTTACATATTCGGATTCAGCATCACTTTACACTACACTCACCGGCCACTTTATTAGGTACACCATGCTAGTAACGGGTTGGACCCCCTTTTGCCTTCAGAACTGCCTCAATTCTTCGTGGATAGATTCAACAAGGTGCTGGAAGCATTCCTCAGAGATTTTGGTCCATATTGACATGATGGCATCACACAGTTGCCGCAGATTTGTCAGCTGCACATCCATGATGCGAATCTCCGTTCCACCACATCCCAAAGATGCTCTATTGGATTGAGATCTGGTGACTGTGGAGGCATTTGGAGTACAGTGAAACTCATTGTCATGTTCAAGAAAACCAGTCTGAGATGATTCCAGCTTTATGACATGGCGCATTATCCTGCTGAAAGTAGCCATCAGATGTTGGGTACATTGTGGTCATAAAGGGAATGGACATGGTCAGCAAACAATACTCAGGTAGGCTGTGGCGTTGCAACGATGCTCAATTGGTACCAAGGGGCCCAAAGAGTGCCAAGAAAATATTCCCCACACCATGACACCACCACCACCAGCTTGAACGTTGATACAAGGCAGGATGGATCCATGCTTTCATGTTGTTGACGCCAAATTCTGACCCTACCATCCGAATGTCGCAGCAGAAATCGAGACTCATCAGGACCAGGCAACGTTTTTCCAATCTTCTACTGTCCAATTTCGATGAGCTTGTGCAAATTGTAGCCTCAGTTTCCTGTTCTAGCTGAAAGGAGTGGCACCCGGTGTGGTTTCTGCTGCTGTAGCCCATCTGCCTCAAAGTTCGACGTACTGTGCGTTCAGAGATGCTCTTCTGCCTACCTTGGTTGTAACGGGTGGCAATTTGAGTCACTGTTGCCTTTCTATCAGCTCGAACCAGTCTGCCCATTCTCCTCTGACCTCTGGCATCAACAAGGCATTTCCGCCCACAGAACTGCCGCTCACTGGATGTTTTTTCTTTTTCGGACCATTCTCTGTAAACCCTAGAGATGGTTGTGCGTGAAAATCCCAGTAGATCAGCAGTTTCTGAAATACTCAGACCAGCCCTTCTGGCACCAACAACCATGCCACGTTCAAAGGCACTCAAATCACCTTTCTTCCCCATACTGATGCTCGGTTTGAACTGCAGGAGATTGTCTTGACCATGTCTACATGCCTAAATGCACTGAGTTGCCGCCATGTGATTGGCTGATTAGAAATTAAGTGTTAACGAGCAGTTGGACAGGTGTACCTAATAAAGTGGCCGGTGAGTGTATACATCTCTTACTCTAGTTCAGGGGGGGGTTTCAGAGATGACAGGTTCCCTTTAAATATACGTTCCTGTTCCATAAATGTTAGATAGATATATGGTTATGAACAAGCCACATCAAAATGAATAGGTCCTCACCACTTCCCCTGGGAAGATTGACCCCAGATAGAGCCTCCAGAACCGAACTTTTCCCAGAACTCTGATCCCCAATCACAGCGATCGCCGGTAATCCCAGATCCTTTTCCACGCCCAGTGTCCTCAACGAGTCAATGAGATCAATACATGGTCGGATCTTGTACTCATACTGTTGTCCTAGGACGTTGTCTGGTTGTACCTTTAATGAAAAATAAATGGAAAAGGAAATTAATTGAGATTCATTTGTGTTATGTTCTTATTTGAGACCCACCAACTTTCTAACAAATTCATGACACGCGTTTTGTGTTCTGCCTTTCAAGGTGTTGTCAGAATCTTCCAACATCTGAATTCCTATTCTCAAGATGTATGGAAGCCCAACCCCTGATCTGGCCAGGAACACCCACAAAACCAACTTCGGGGCATATTTCCACAAGCCTCACACGGTTTAGATTACAGGTTGTAAATGGAGTGTTAGCTTCAGGACTTCCGAACGCAGCGCCAAAAACAATGTGTGGTGAAGTCTTCCTCAGGGAAAACCATAAGTGTCTGTCACATGACCTTAATATACTATCCCACCACTTGCCCTCTTTTTGTGTCTGCCATCTGCTTTTCTCAACCCATGTGGGATATTTATGTCCCATCGAACTTGCGTCTCTTCCTCGTGCCTCTAGACTTGAGTAGCCGGTTATAACTTTTCCTTCGGCCAGGGCAAGGATTCAGGTTGTTGCCCTAGAAATAAATACTTTGGTTAAGTCAGAATGACCTGTTGTGTCCTACCTCCTGCACCTGCCCCATCAGACCCCTACACTTAGTTACTGAGTTCTCCCAGCTCCAATGTGTACCACTACTTTTTCCAAGTCTTTCGCAAAAATCTTACTGAGACACTTGGGAGGCATGTAGCTATAAATTTGGCACAACCACAATAAAACTGAAAAGTTATGTTGAGAGTATATATTAATATATACATATATATAATATATATATATATATATATATAATGAAGGAACATAGGTACTTACTGTTGTGCCTTGAAAGACAAATGACTCAGTGGGGAACCTAGAAAAGCACATAAAGTTCAAAATACATTAAAAAAATATATGTATAATATGAGCAACAAACATATTCAATGAGAGTATCCTACAAAGAACTGTACCTCCATTAGGTATCGGCGCTTGTGAGATTGTCTCAGTAGCTGGTGGTAAGTTCTCTGATGTAGTAGATGTCGGGGCTGGAAGGCTTTGGTTTTGGCCTGAAGATGCTAATGAAAATGTTGCTGGTTGAATGATACTTTTAGACTTCTGTGGTGAAGTTGTAAATTGAAAAGTAGGTGTTGTGCTGGAGGCCAACGAAGGCTGAAATAACCCATTTGACTTCTGCGGTGAAGTTGTAAATTGAAAAGTGGGTGCTGTGCTGGAGGCCGATGGAGGCTGAAATAACCCATTTGACTTCTGCGGTGAAGTTGTAAATTGAAAAGTGGATGCTGTGCTGGAGGCCGATGGAGGCTGAAATAGCCCATTTGACTTCTGCGGTGAAGGTATAAATTGATCAGTAGGCGTTGGGGATGCAGCATTGGAGAAGGATGCACAAACGAAAATCCAGATGCTTGGCCATTAGTTCTGCATTTGATGCCTAAAAAAACGCAGAATTGACAGGTAAATATTATGGTGGGAGAACGGTCCACAGAAAAAAACAAAAACAAACCAAAGAAATAGAAATCAACCTCTATAATTGGTCAAGAAGATGGTGAACACCAACTCAAGTTGACATCATGTCTCTCCATTATGTTTTGTATTGTCCAGATCTCTACCCCCATTCAAGATAGTAATTTCATAGATGATATGCAGAAGGAGATTTGGTTCCCCACAATTGGGGTCAGACTGGCCCTCCAAAATAATGGTTCCCAAAGGTCTAATAGAAGACAACTCTACTTGGAGATGAGTTTGGAACCGATCACTTGCCACTAGGATCTATTTCCTATGAGATGAGTCACATATAACCTATTATTCTGATGGATAACCTCTGGCACTCCAGCTGTGGTAAAACTACAACTCCCAAAATGCACACCTGCTTGGCCATTCCCAGAACTCCATAGTAATGAAGGAGCATCCTGGGAGTCGTAGTTTTACCACAGTTAGCCATCACTGACCTATTAGATCTTATTGATGACACGTCCTTTGTGTGCAAATAGTAAGTGGATGCGCGTACCGTAACAACGTTTCAGGGCTTGGCTTCACCTATAACAGGTACCTTTCCTATGAACTATCCGTGTCTCATGGTGGTCAGATACCCCTAGGACCTGAGTAAAGCACAGGTTCTAGGGGTGCAAGAAAAGATTTATGAAGCATGTAGTAGACAACAAACACAGAATAATAAACTCCCTGTCACTCGTGCGGGGGTGAGTGCAGCCCTGAGCTTAAACCCCACCTCTTACCCTGCCTACTTGCATGAGCCGTCCTAGGTGACAGCGTACAACTAGTAGACCGTCCCTAACCTGGGTACGTGCTGGGGCGTACAGGGAGGGGAACACGAGAAGAACACAATAAACAAACAACAGAACAGACACACACAATAACGAGTAATCACCAAGCAAAGGGTCAAACCAGGAGGTCACATCAAAGCCAAAGGAGAGAGCAGGAAGAAGGTCAAACGAACAAGCCAAAGTCAAAACCAGGAGGTAGCGCTGTACAAAAGGATGAGACGGGGAACGTAGTCAAATACACAAGCCGAAGTCGAGTTCAATAGTCACAGAAGATCAAATTGCAAGCTTTGGAAGGAAGACCAATCACAAGCAACCTGTGGCCAACAGGCTACCTGTTTAAATAGGCCTCCAAGTAGGTCAGGTGACGAAGCAGCGTCACGTGACCTAATTCAAACACTGGAACAGCTGAGTGCTGGCTTCCCTGCCAATGCCCAAAAATCCAGGTAGGTTACGTGACGTGGCCAGCGTCACGTGACCTAATACATAATATTCCACAGCTGAGCGTTGGCTTCCCTGCCAGAAATCAAAGATCAGGTGGGTCACGTGACATGGCCAGCATCACATGACCTAAAACATAAATAATTCACAACTGAGCACTGGCCTCCCTGCCAGCGTTTTAGGAACCCGTCGCTCGTTGTTTGGGGGGTGTTGTCATGGGAAATGAGGACGCACCATCGCTCCCGTGACACTCCCGATAGATGACAGAAAACTTGATGGAGATGGCAAAGGATGAGGAAGATGACGACTGCCAATGGAAGCCAACAATGGTGTACAGTGGAGAGTGATGAATGTAGGTATGATATATCAAGCCTAGCAGAAACTGACCCTGAACTACCAACTCCAACTAGATAGTATGAAAAAAACAAAACCCAAACATAAAGCTGAACCCACAACAACTACAATACAGACGAGAATAAGACACAAATTATAGGATACACCCAAATAAATCCAGTGGATCCCTCCTCCCCATGGGCGACTGTGTGGTCTGCCTCCATTGTACATACCCCACTGGTGGAGAGAATGATCAGATGTAGACAAGTATTTTTGAAAATGGCACAGAAATCAAACTCAATGTACAAAAAAAATGTAAAACGCCTTTATTCGGGTTGTCCGCTTGTCCTTGCCAGACCTGTTTCTGATCACGAGGCTGCTGCAGGCAATCAGTGACCTCAATGGTGACGTGTATGGCGATATCATGTCGCTCGGAGTGACAGCGAGTTTTTTTTTTAGCACACCTTGGCGAGGAAATTCGTCAGTTCCTGTACAGCGTCATTGTTTTCCCTTCTCACCCGGGGCGATGTGATGCACGACCAACAAGGATTTTTGGTGCCACATGAAAAATACAATCACCCCTGCGTCATGCAGCAATGTAAAACACAATAATTGGGACAGCGGAATTTGGTGCAAACTCAATGCCAAAAAGCCGCCAGTGATGGCACGGGTTCCACCTCATCATTCCTTACAATGGGAGGCGGCAGTGCTATGAATGTGCCCATGGTGTAGATGTCCATAACCCACAGCCTCCAACTGAAAACAAGGGGAGCTGGAGTCTTTACTACTGCCTAACGTAGAATCCGTGCCAATTCCTCCCATCACAGACGCCCTCTTTACGGGGCCTTAAACAGTTTTATAATCTCTCCCAGTGCTTATCCCCCTCAGGGCCCCATCACACGTGAATTTGGTCTGACTTTCTTTTTTTTACATGTCACATGTGGTTTTTTAATGGCGTTTTTTTAACCCGTGTAAATTGCGCTCTTTTTTCAGGCATTTTTTTTCACTATAGAGAAGGGGATGGAAAACCACCTGAAAAAAAATGTCATTGCTACAACTTTCTGTGTTTAAAAAAAAACAAAACAAAAATATAGACTAAAAAAACCCATACCGCAATTTAAATAATCACCACAGCAAGAAAACGCTTGTGTATCCGGCATTCCACAATTCTCATAGACTTCAGCTAACATCTGGCATTTGTAACCAATACTGTAATTGGTATAATTTGGGGCATGTAAACCCCGACCTTTGAATGCCCGCAAACGCAGCAGGAGCGCCCACTTGGATGTGTGTTATATAAGCCCTGCCCATTTGTGCGTCCAGGACAGCCAAATGTGCAGGGACTATAGAGACAGTCCCTGGAAATTCAGGACTATTGGCAACTATGCATCTGGGAATTGGCATTTTGCCTGCAGCCTGCAAAAATCTCACTTACCAAAAACACGTGTCCCCACAAAGTATGATGCCCCTGTTTGTGCTCTCCAAACAGTATAATGCCCCCTTAATTGCACCGAACACAGTATGATACCCCCTCAGTGCTCCCCACACAGTATGGTGCGCCCTACACAGTATAATGCCCGCCTAAGTGTGCCCCACACAGTATGGTGCGCCCCACACAGTATAATGCCCGCCTAAGTGCTCCCCACACAGTATGACGCCCCCCTAAGTGTGCCCCACACAGTATGGTGCACACTACACAGTATGATGTCCCTTAAGTGCACTCCACAGAGTATATGCCCCACTAAGTGCGCCCTACACAGTATGATGCCCCCCTAAGTGTGCCCACACATAGTATGATGCCCCCCTAAGTGTGCTCCACGCAGTATGATGCCCCCCTAAGTGTGCCCACATAGTATATGCCCCCTTAGTTGTGCCCTTACACAGTATGATGCCCCCCTAATTGTGCCCCACACAGTATGATGCCCCTCTAAGTGCGCCCTACACAGCATGATGCCCTCCTAAGTGTGCCCCACACAGTATGATGCCCTACTAAGTGCTAAAACACAGTATGATGGCCTCATTAGAGCACCCACATTGAGTATTGATTCCCCTTAGTGCCTCCAAAGTGAGCACTCACTAACTCTCTAACTCTCAGTGCAGTCTGTCCAATAGCTTGCACACAGCGGGGTTATGGGTGAATGGTGGACCAGGAGAGCGAAACAGTGGCCACAATTAGAGGGCATACAACTGCTCGCAATTACGTTTCATGGAGTGGAGGATGATTGAGGGGCAGAAGCAGGTCCTCCCTCTACTTAAACTGTCAAACTGCCAAAGTTGCTAACTGACCGCCACATTTGAGGGGTTAATATGCCAGAATCTGCGTTACCAGCAATCCCGGCCACAGCTGTGTATGAGCCCACCACTTACATGTGACATCACAATGCACTAAGGGTTAATAGCCCATGAAAAAGAAACCAATTAAGTCTCTCCAATAAATCAAACTTAGAAATTCATTAGCTCAGGAGCTTACATGAGATCTAACAGACAGCAGAAGGCTGAGATTAGGATGGCAGTGGCCTCTCTAGGGCCCCTGTGCTACTGCACAGACTGCACAGATGGTTATCCTGGTGCAGGTACTTACCGGTGTGGACGTCAGGAGACTGGAGACGGGCTGTGTATCTGATGCTCTTATATACTCATCTTCCTCCGAATAGATTCAGTTCGTAAGAAATGAAACAGAAACTGACTGAGAACTCCTTAACCTCTTCACTGCCTCGTCTGTGTCCTGACTGCCTGGATGAATTCACACTTGGAGCAGAGTTGTCAACATGTGAAATCTTCTTTTAGGGACACTTTGGCTTTCACGAAAGGTGGTCTATCAGGATGTGGTGAGGGGTGGAGTTGAAAGCAGAGGAACATCTCAAGACAGAAGTGTTAGACTTAACGATGCACCAAATTTATCAAACATCTTGTGACATTTGATAAATTAGGTGTCAATTACGGCAACACAGGCTCCTGCAAAACTGACATTAGCCATACCCCTCATTATTAATACCCCTCATAGTTTTATAAAGCTGGGAAAACCCCTTTAATTCAGACCCCAGAATGTACCCCAGATCAGACCATATAATTCAGACCATACTCCATAATTCAGACAATACCCCAGACCACATAAGTTAGACCATACCCCAGATAAGACCTCATAATTTAGACCATACCCCAGACCCCATAGTTGAGACTATACCCCAGACTACTGTCACCCCGTATGCAGCTCTTGTCTTCCCGCTCCTTCTGCAGCTTTGCCGGAGTGATCATTGGCTAAAGGCTTCTTTCTCAGGGGCTTCCAGTTTTCAGCGTTCCTCTTCTTCTATCCAGCCTGTACTTCCATCGTTTCAGGTGAGTGGCAGTGTCTTGTCCTCAGGGGTGGATTGGCCATAGACCCTACAGGGGAATTTCCTGGTGGGCCGATGACCTCTTAATGGCCGCAGGTCAGGTACATAATGATCTGATGCTCAACGGCCGCAGGTCCCTCTGAACTCAACTGTATTACCATCCTCAGGACGGTGATACAGTTGAATACTGTGGCTGGGGTGGCGGTATTTTGTGCTGTGGTATTTGGTTCTGCTGGGGCGGTATTCTGTGCTGCACTACGGTATTGCATGCCCCGCCTGCTTCATTTGTCCCCACCTTCTTGTTATGGCCTGTCTTCTGTCAATTTGGACCCATCTACAACATGGGGCTACTTTTAGTTATTTTTTTTCCAGGGCCACTTTAAGTTCCCAATCCGCCCCTGCTTGTCCTCTCCCCCACAGTGTTACTACTGCTCTGCCTTTTGATGCGGTGTCCCCTGCCCATACTGTAGCTCATAGTCCTATAATTGCTGCATTCTATGCGCCCACGGTGGAGCCCTTTGGTGGCGCTATGATGAAGAGTATAGAAGGCGGTTAGCTTTGTTGAAGATAAAACAGAGAATTCTTATAGTGCCCATCCTGGTGTCTTCTGACCAATCCATAAACTTGCACCAAGCCATCGTTGGCACATTTCTTATCTTTCTTTCTAACGCTAACTCTGTCAGCATTTTGTCATATGAGTAGGATATGATGAAATTACAGCGATACAAGAAGTGGTTAGATGTATCATACCAGTCCTTTTGCTTGTTCGCGCTCGTAACTGAATGCCAGTATCACGCTCGGGTGTTGTAGGGAAACACCACACTGAACATAGGAGGGAAAGGTGTGAGGGAATAAGGCCTAGAAACTAAAAGATGTACAGATGACACCTCCTGGTAAAACCCTAATCAAAGTCCTGACTAACTACCAGTATGAACAGACCCCAGAGGAAGGTGAGTTGGTACACAGGAGTACCTAGTGTCCTGTCTAACCCTATAGGACCCCGGTACTAATGTCAGGACTGAGACAACCTGTTCCTCCATAAGGAAGGACGAACAGGAGTCTCCCTCAGACCTTAATACAAATGACAGGGAAATGCAACACACAGATAAACCCAAACAAAATACAAAAGGGAAAGAAAATGCTTAACTTCAAAGAAGCTATGGCAGCACCAGGACCTCAGCTGAGATCCACACTCCAGCTATCCACAGGTCCAGCAGAAGCTATAAACCGCTCAGAATTGTGGGGGAAACAACTTTAAATAGGGAACGTGAAATAACCCCAATAGCAACACCTGGGGTTTAAGCACCAGAAACCACACAGACGCCTATTGATCCACAAGGTAAACATGTCAGATCAAACCACGTTTTGCCAGTCTCACAGATCTCCTGCCACTCACGGGAACGTCCGTATGTCTTGGCACGTTCGTGACAGTTGGTTTACGTGTCTTTAAGCATGCGCACTCTCTTGTTTCCAACCCCAAACCTGAGAGTCCTTTTGGCTGCTTCATCTTCTCTGTTGTTGCCCATAGTGATCGGGTCTGTGGTTTTTCATAACAGCTATAGCTCTAGGTAACTTCATCTTTTCCAACAGGTCCTCGATAAGACCTGCAGGCTTAACTACCTTCCCACTGGAGGTTAAGAACCCTCTATGTTCCCACAAAATGCCAGAATCATGCACAACTCCATAGGCATAATGAGACTCTGTATAGATATTCTGCCTTTTGGGCAGAATATATGGCAGAATCAAGTGTTTCAGAGTACAAAATAGAGGCATCATCTGCTATAGCAAAACCAGCAGCAGAACCTGCAGATGCATTCAAAGGTTTAAGAACATTTAAGATTCGAACGGAGCAAATCTGGAAAAATCCGGATTCGCTTCGGAGTAGAAAATTTGTAAGATTTGATATTAATCTACGAAGCGGTGAATAGAATCGCTCATCTCTAATAACAGCTTACTTAACAAACTGAAAAAATTGAAAGCTCTCTTGTCTGAGGACAATAAGGTCCTCATGCTTATCACTTCACTGCCCCCCACCATGCATTCTCCATAGAGGTGCATCTTGAGGCAGGACAAACACTCAGAGACAAGAGACAACATGGAGTCTCAAGCAAGTCAGATTTCTTTTACAGCTTTGACGCCCGAAATTGGTTGGGTGTCAAAGGCGATGGGCTCTTAGTTTTCGTGTAATTATTTTGACAATTTCAGTAGTTTTTAGAATGGGTTGTTAGGTGCGAATCGGGTGTCCATTTGGTCATCCATTATTTGGATTTTGGATTTGTTTTTTGCTTCTAGGCCCATGGTAATCCGATGCATGTGCATTGGCTTTGTGGGTTCTTAGACAGTTTGTCTTTCTTGGGAATCAATTCCTGTGCAATGGTTTTTCGCCCTTCCTGCAGACAAGTTTGGTCATCTGTATTGATCAGGTAGTTTTAGCGAAGAAAGTGCCATCTTTTTGGGTCTATTCATTTTTGAGTGTCGGATCATTCCAATAAGTTGTGTTTTTTCACATTATTTTTCTCTGCCACTCAGGGGGTTCCGAGTCCTCCTCATTTTTTTCAGAGTATCACGGAACATATGGGACGATTTATTGGTGTGGCAGGCTTTTTTGCATGCTTTTCATGGTAAGGCTGGAGGAGCAGTCTAGTGTGCACTTTTAGCTTTTCACTGATGCGACAGGGAGCGTCGGTTTTGTGGCTGTTATTTGCAATGACTGGTGTAGAGCTTTTGGCCTGGTTTCTTGGGAGCAACTGGATTTGACTAACAACTCAAAGGCTATGTACACTTTTGGGGGCATTTTTTAAATTATTGCATTGTACTCATTATGAGGTAAAAATCATTTTTTCAGTTGGTCTTTATTAAAAATATGGAGTCCTTTTCTCAGTACATAGCTGAGATGCTCTGCTAGCAGGATCTAAATTTTCTCTTTCTTCTGTCAGGTAGGGAGCTGAAGGGCTCCTTATCTCTGCTCTCTGACATTATAAACACATTATAGCTCAGTACTTATCTTACTTATAATAATGTGTCTTAAATAACTGTTTATGACCTCTTAGTCAGGTAAGGGTTATTAGATGACTGGCACAAACTGAAAGTAGGATTCACACGGATAGAAAAGCAGATAACCCTTTGTGACTGAACAGCTCAATATTTTTAATAAAGAGCCTTTGAAAAAATGATTTTTGAGCCTAAAATGAGTAAAATGCAATCATAAAAAAAATTGCCCCGAAGGTGTACATGGCTTTTTACCCTTCTGGAACTCTCCCCCATTGTGGTGGCTGTTGAACATTTTTGGATGGATAAAACTTCTGTGTTTCAAGCAATTAATGCCTTGGCTTTGGGTTCTTTAGCAATTTTAGCCCTACTGCGCCATTTAGTTTTGCAGTGTCTACATCTTAATATGTTCCAGGGTATAACGACACCTTATCTTGTTTCCAGATGCATGTGTCCCACCAACTGCCCCCATGAACGTGAACCAACTGATTTACATGAGTTACTTCTTTCTAACGCAGCATTTATACTGGCCTTTTTCGCTGTTTTGCACGTTGGAGAGTTGCTTGCCTCTAGTGTGGCTCGGTCTGGTGGTTTGCCCGCTACTGATGTCTTGGTAGTTGATGGTTGTGTTAAAGTTTGCATTCGGCGGTCTAAGACTGATGCTTGTGGTTTGGAGTTTTGGTTGGTAATTAAGGAATTATTTTTTTTCAACTTGCATTGTGTCAGACTGCAGTGCACCTTGGTCATTCCTTTGGTGGGTTTTTGACTCGTTTCCAAGTTCATGCTTTTTATTGCTTTTCACGTTTCGGTCTTGTAGCTTTAGACTTTGGTACGCATTCATTCAGCACTGAGGCGGCTTAGTGAAAAGGACATTATGTGTTTAGGCTGTTGGCGTTTGCAGTGTTTTAGGTCGTATGTTCGCCCAGATCTTTTATTGGTTTGAACATTTGTTTGTCGTTTGCCCCTTCCCTCCCACTTTACTTGTTTTTTTCAGGCTGCCTGTCTCCTCACCTGTGGATAAGGGGACATTCTTACAACTACTGGGCAGCAAGGAACTGCAGAAGACCAGTCGGTGGGTCTGTCCCTAGGGTTGCCTTTGGTGGTGGTCCATTGGCATTGAACCAGGTTGTCGATCAGTCACCGTTGTCAATCCCCTTTAGTTCTTGCCATCCATGCTAGTGACAATGATCTGTGGCAGTTGAGGCTACCTGAATTGACATTGTTGATTAATGTTGATTTGGGGCGTTGTCTGCTGTTATTTGAGAATTGTGTTTTACTTTGGTCTGAAGTGGTTGCTCGGCGATGTTGGCAGGGCTCCAGGGACCTGGCTGCTCTCAAAAGCTCCCGCCGTCTCCTTAATGTTCACATTGGTCGTTATGTCCGTTCATTGAAGGGCATTGGATGCTGAATTTTCTGAATCTTCTGTTGGAGGATAGGGTGTATTTCAATTTGATTGCATTAGATATCTTTTTGTTGGATTTACAAGATGATGTGGAAAAGGCTCTTGGTTTGTTGTGTGGAAGTGGTTGGTCATTGCCAGGGAGTTGGCCCTGAAGGCTCTGGTTTTGGATTCTACATGCTCGCTGGTGGACAGTGTTTTGTTATCATACGGGAAGAAATGTCCTGATACAAATGGAGTATGTCAATCAAGCCATCAGGGAAGGAATATTTTTCTTGAGATATCAATCACTTACAGTAAATTGGTTTAAGAAATAAAGTCGTGGCCAGTCCCATTTACCTAAATTTGGTGTCCTGTGTTTTTTTCCTGGCATATGGTATGATGGCATATGCAGCATTGTATAAGGAGGGCCCCCCCCCCCACAGTCTTAAAATCCCAGACAACCCCTTAAAGAAGTCTGAGTGATATGATGAACTCATGTACTTCCCTACTTAATATTTGCATACTCTCATTAAAAATGATAAGACCTTCCCAGAAAAGCAGGCAAGTCTTTCTGGGGTTCTGTATTTCTTAAGAGGTTTGGTCCGGATCTGTATTTCCCTTGGGGAAGGCGGGGGGGGGGGGGTGAGTTGGGGGCTAATCTGGGATCTGTATTAGGGTAGGGGTACATAACCTGTTACCCAGAGCCACATGACCCAAGATGTCATCCCTTATGCTTATCACTGTCTCGATAGTACAGAAAGAAACATAATTAACATAAAATAATATTAACATAATATTTCTTTAACGGTGTCATCCGGTATGCAAACCTTAATTTCATACATCCTGATAGGGAGTTTTGAGTTAATAGAGGGGGGGGTCCTATGTTCATGATCCAGATTGTTTGCTCTGGAGGACCTGTCCTGCCCTGTAATTAGGGATAAGCAAATTGACTTCGGAGGCTTTATCCGAAGAAGATTCACATAAAGCTTTGTTTGAATACTGTATGGAACGAGCGCTTCATACAGTATTAGAATGTATTGGCTCCGATGAACCAAAGCTATTACTTCGCGAAGTCTCGCGAGACTTCGGGTAACAACTTCGTAAATTAATTTCTACTGTAAAAAACCTTTGTACCGAACTCGGGTTCAGTTCCAAGGTTTTTTTTACAGTAGAAATAAATTTACGACGTTATTACCCGAAGTCTGGCGAGACTTTGTGAAGTAATAACTTCAGGTCATCTGAGCCAATACATTGTAATCCTGTATGGAGCGCTTGCTCTGTACAGTATTCAAGCAAAATTTTATACAAATCAACCTCGGATTAACCATCTGAATTTGAGTGGCTCATCCCTACCTGTAATATACAGACAACTTATTTATGTCAATGGGCACTGTGTAATGCTTCTTGTTTCCTGTGGTGGCGCTGCAGGGAAATAAAATGCTTTCAGGTATCCCCTCAGGTAACAGCTGATCGCTGTGAATCGGCTACAGTCTCCGATCAGTCGCATAAACTATCCCACCAACAACATGGCAGACTAAACCGGCAGATCAAGCACATGTATGAGAATAAGACAATGCTAGTTCCAGCAAAAATATTCCAGCCTTTGCGAATAAACTTTTGCATATACTTTAAAATGCTGGTCGCCCAAAAAGAACCTTTTCTCTTACTTTTATCTTATGAGAATGGCCAGTTGTTTTTTTTTGTCAAAGACGCCTTTGAACGAGTTGGGGTCCATGATTATTTAGGGAGTTTGGTCTGGGGCTTGCTTTATATCACTGGGTGTGCACGAGTTACATATTTTTGCATAACGAGATTTTGAAAAGTCACATACTGTATGCGTCCTGACTGTGCGTAACCGATTCACTTCTTGTGTGTCTTGTGTGTGTCCTGTATGTATGTGACATGTATGTCCTGACTGTATGTAACCACTATCACGTGTCCTGGCTGTATGTAAAATCTATGTCTCGTTTTTTGCAAAAATTTGTGAATTTTGTGTACCCGACTTCTGCTGCACTTGTGTTCCTGCTCTTTTGTACCAACGCACCTGTCCACATTGTTCAAAACCTGTTCATCCGGACCAGTGACTTAGCAGATCCCACCCACCAGGTGAGACATTAGAGAAATAGCTCCCAGGGTTATTCGTGTCACTTGTGGACGTCCATACCTGGCACTGCTCTTGTGTCAGACCCTTGATTCTGTTGAATGTTCCTTCTACTCAGCTGAAAATGCTCCAGATTGTTCTAGAAAGGTGTCATCGTCTGTGCAGTTCTTCCATACTCTTTGGAATCGCCCAAACTGGGGGGTGGGATATTGAGAGCTACAGGTAGGATGTAGCCAGAGGGATCAACAGAAATAAGAAGACTAAGGAACTCACAGAACTCAATTGTCCTAAATTTCGAAGTAGGAACCAGAATTGGGCTCTGCCTTAACTGATAACCAGTGGAGACAAATTTGTGACTCCAAACCTAAAAGTGCCCAAACATATTAAAGGGGTTGTCCAAGTTATGGAAAAAAAATATAGCACTGTAAATCTGATGGGCAGCAATATATAACTAAGTTCAGCAAGTTTTAGGCAAAAAAAATCTATATTTCCTCATTTCCCTGTTCTCTTCTGGCCTTTGTTTACATGCAGTAATAACAATCTCTGCCCCTCCCCCTTCTCCCCCCTTCTCTGCAAAGGCAGTGAATATAAGTGCTGTGAGTACATGTCTGCCTGCTGGGATACTCAGCAGCATGTTGTTTGTGTAGAACTACAAGTCCCAGCTGTACAATGACACTGCTGATACACACAGGAAATTCTCCCTACCTGTTCTTGTACAATACAATTCCTCTATAGCTCCTTGCCCAGCATTTGTCTCCTCTCACTGCTGCAGCTACTGTTTGTTGTAAAACCTTGAGCCCTCAGTGTGTTCTGGCTGAAGGGGTTAATGTTTTATCTGAAGGAATCCAGGGAGAGAGAAGATAGCAGGAGCCCGGCAAAGGAAGGGGGCGTGGCCAGTGACGTCTCGTGTACAAACTGTTATCTGAACTCTGAGGCTTGTGAACGAAACATCACAGAGCAGAGAGATAAGGTGACATCACAGGTCATGTGACCCTCAGTCAACTCTGAGAAACCAGCAGCTTTAGAAACACAAAGTATATGGGAAAGTTGTTATACCTGACAAGTTAGTAACATATAAAGAACAAAAAAATAACTCGGACAACCCCTTTAATGTTAGAGACGTCATATAAAGTATTATTCTGCTGGTATCTACAACTGCCCACGCAGTACAGGGCTACACCTCAACTGCTTCAGGGGTTATCAATCTGCATATCTGGTGGTCCTGCCCTCGGGTGAAAAGACTTTTAATCAGAGTTTATAACCTTATTAACTCAGTAATGAGTTATATTATTCGTTAGGATCCATGGGAGGCATTACTTAACAAGAGAATCCCAAGAATATGCCCAATCTCCCAACAGTTAAAGGGGTATTCCGGTTACCATAAATATAACTTATGTTTTAGATTAATTCATCATCAATATTTACCTAATATAATGTCAGTTTCACATATTTACCGTTTAGTAGTTATAAAGTACTTTTCTTCCTCTGCTACCCACTGTGTTTCCTCATGAGTTACCAAGGCATCGACCTGTAGTTCTGAGCCTTTGTTAGGTCAGGCATGCTCAGTCTGTTGCTATCAGTTCTCAAGCTGAATGTTAGTGTGCTGCTGATTACTGCGTAGAGGGGGCGTGTCTGCACTGTGATATCAGGCAGCCAATCAGTGAACAGCAACACTCATGAACAAGCACAAACTGACAGCAGGAAAGCTAGGAATTGTGGGAATTGTAGTTTTGTGAGGGAAGATCAGGAGCTATATCACTCTCAGTGTGCTGCAGGCTCACACAGGAGCTAGACAAATGGATTGCAAGGTAAAATGAAGCTCTGGTTATATGTATAGGTATGGGTTCTGGTTGGGTCACAGCTTGCACCCTTAATGCAGTTTTTAAAAAATTAAGTTACTTTACCAGAATACTCCTTTAATAGATTTATTTTTCTTGGTCACCAAACAGCCGCCTGAAATAAACCCTCCCTGGACTTCTCAGAAAAGAAGCGCAGACTAGATTTTTATCTGGTCAATGAAAATTGACCTCCATTTTAGCAGGCCGTCATGATCAGTTCTTAAAAATATGGACACCGTGGGTGGAATGTCCATTTCTTTTCCTCCTCACAGACCTCTGCTGTAAGAGTTTACCAATACGTGCTAGTAGTACCAGTGGCGTAGCTACCGGGGGGGCAGGGGGGCGACGGCTCCGGGCCCAGTGACTCAGGGGGGGCCCCAGCAAGGATGACCTTGCCTTCTATCAGGCGAATACAAGTGAGCGCTTCCATTATGGAAGCGCTCACTTGTATTTAGGGACCCCCATCAGACCTCAGATCAGCCCACCCAGCCACATAGGATTAAAATAAAAACAGCGCAGAACAGGTAAGTAAAGTTTTTTATTTTAATCCTATGTGGCTGGGTGGGCTGATCTGAGGTCTGATAGGGGCACAGTAGGCTGATATGAGGTCTGATGGGGGCACAGTCTGCTGATATGAGGTCTGATGGGGGCACAGTCTGCTGATCTGAGGTCTGATGGGGGCACAATACGCTGATCTGAGGTCTGATAGGGGCACAGTAGGCTGATCTGAGGTCTGATGGGGGCACAGTCTGCTGATATGAGGTCTGATGGGGCACAATATGCTGATCTGAGGTCTGATGGGGGCACAATATGCTGATCTGAGGTCTCATAGGGGCACAGTAGGCTGATATGAGGTCTGATGGGGGCACAGTCTGCTGATATGAGGTCTGATGGGGGCACAGTCTGCTGATCTGAGGTCTGATGGGGGCACAATACGCTGATCTGAGGTCTGATAGGGGCACAGTAGGCTGATATGAGGTCTGATGGGGGCACAGTCTGCTGATATGAGGTCTGATGGGGGCACAATATGCTGATCTGAGGTCTGATAGAGGCACAGTAGGCTGATATGAGGTCTGATGGGGGCACAGTCTGCTGATATGAGGTCTGATGGGGGCACAGTCTGCTGATATGAGGTCTGATGGGGGCACAGTCTGCTGATCTGAGGTCTGATGGGGGCACAATACGCTGATCTGAGGTCTGATAGGGGCACAGTAGGCTGATATGAGGTCTGATGGGGGCACAGTCTGCTGATATGAGGTCTGATGGGGGGCACAATACGCTGATCTTGAGGTCTGATGGGAGCACATTAAGCTGATCTGAGGTCTGATGGGGGCACAATACGCTGATGTGAGGTCTGATGGGGGGCACAATACGCTGATCTGAGGTCTGATGGGGGCACAATAACGCTGATCTGAGGTCTGGTGGGGGGCACAATACGCTGATCTGAGGTCTGATGGGGGCACAGTAGGCTTGATGTGAGGTCTGATGGGGGCACATTCTGCTGATCTGAGGTCTGATGGGGCACAGTACGCTGATCTGAGGTCTGATTGGGCACAATACGCTGATCTGAGGTCTGATGGGGCACAATACGCTGATCTTGAGGTCTGATGGGGGCACAGTACGCTGATCTGAGGTCTGATGGGGGCACAGTACGCTGATCTGAGGTCTGATGGGGGCACAGTACGCTGATCTGAGGTCTGATGGGGCACAATACGCTGATCTGAGGTCTGATGGGGGCACATTCTGCTGATCTGAGGTCTGATGGGGGCACAATATGCTGATCTGAGGTCTGATGTGGCACAATACGCTGATCTGAGGTCTGATGGGGGCACATTCTGTTGATCGGAGGTCTGATGGGGTACAATACGCTGATCTGAGGTCTGATGGGGCACAATACGCTGATGTGAGGTCTGATGGGGGCACAGTAGGCTGATGTGAGGTCTGATGGGGCACAATACGCTGATCTGAGGTCTGATGGGGGCACAGTAGGCTGATGTGAGGTCTGATGGGGGCACATTCTGCTGATCTGAGGTCTGGTGGGGCACAATACACTGATCTGAGGTCTGATGGGGGGCACATTCTGATGATCTGAGGTCTGATGGGGGCAGGGGACTGTTAGTTTAGTGATGTAAAAACTGTGGACAGGTTTCCTTTAACATAGGAGTCCTCTTGTTTTTTACTCCTATTACTCCTATATTTTACTGCATTATGTGGTAGAGTATTTAGAGTAGGGTATGTAGAAAGTCTATTGTACTGTACTTAGCAGCATAGATGATCTAGCAGTTTATATAGTAATCTTTCTAATACAATATTATAACCACAACTAGTAGTATGTGCCTGTGAAGTTGGAAACGTGCGTTTGGGAAGCCAAGTGGGGGGCCCACTCAAGTATGTTTCGCCCCCCCCGTGCTGAACCTCTAGCTACGCCTCTGAGTAGTACCTACCTTGTGTATGCCATCCCACAATAGAGCCTTTCACTTCCCTCCTCTTGTGGCTTATGGAAAGGAAGGTTCTGCTTCGGAGCAAAAGCATTGGCATAGACAGTCCTTGAAGTATCAAGTGATCTTCTTTATTTTCACAAATAAGCACATGTACATAAAACAACGCATTTCTGGGGAATCTAAGGTCCCCTTCAACAGATTACAAGGTCACAGAAACGCGTTGTTTTATGTATATGCACTTATTTGTGAAACTAATTGAATTGTTGAATTCATCAATGAACACTCGAGCATCAGATTTGCCGTGCCATCAAACAAAACATCCTGTACCGTATCTGAAAGATGATTCTGTGGAGCGTATAAAATATGCCTGTAAGTAGATTTGCATAAGCCGGTGCGAAACCTGAGCCCATTGCGTAACCGCTTATACAGGGAAGCCTGAAATTGAAATATAATGTGAGGGATAAAGGCAGTGCTGTCATGGAGAAATTCCTTCTGTACTGTAGGTATATATGTATCCAGAGATAAAACATAATTTTCCTCCTCACTACTCGGACCGTGTGGAATATTCCAGTAAAGCGTTGATATGTGTTCCCCCATGCTATAGAATTGCCATGTTGAGTCTGAGATATGAACGGACGATCATCAAGATGAGCAAATTTCTGATTTGGACCCAAATCCCTTTGACCCAAATCAAAAGTGCTACAATTCTCTGAAAAGCTCTCTCTCTCTCTCTCTCTCTCTCTCTCTCTCTCGCTTTTCCTTCAAAATTAAATCCTCAAAAATTCTGATTCTTTATAATTTGAATTTAAAAATTTGGGTCAAATTTTGATTCTAAAGAATCGATCTAGTTGAAAAAATTTCTTTCTCTGTTTCTCTTCATCTCATCATCTTTATCTCTTTCTCCTTTTCTGTCTCCATCTCTCTTTTTTTCCTCTCCCTCTCCTTTCATATCTCCATTTTTCTCTCTTTCTTTCTCCTACTCCCTCTCTCTTCCTCCGTCTTTTTCTTTCTCACTTTTCCTGTATTTATCTCTGTTTTTTTCTGTACCTCTCTCTTTTTCTCCATCTCTATTTTCCTCTTCTTTTCTTTTCCTGTCTCTCTCCTTTCCTATCAAGACTAAAGATGAGAGAATGTCTTAAAATTGGATTCGGGTCCGATTTGGCCATATCGATCATTCAATTGGATTCGGGTCAAATTTATTTAGAAAGTGCTCTGGTTGCATTCGAATCGAATCAAACAAAATTTTGACTCAAAACTTTTTGAAAAATGTCAGTTGAATTTCCACATTTTAGAACTGATTTGCTCATTTCTAGTCAAGATCCATTTTTTTAGGTAAAAATCTACACAATGTAATAAATTACTAGTAAGAGAACCCTGATACAATAGGTAATCTGGAGAATACCACACTTATGAACCTTTGGTCAAGAAGGGGAGTGAAGGTTTCGGACTCTGTGAGAATTTTTTTCTTTTTTAGTAAGTTATTGGAAAATAAGATGGTTCGAGGTAAGGTGTCCCTCACCACAGATATTGGGTGGTTGGGTCTGCAGGAGTTTGTAGATCTCATCTCTTGACTAAGGACAATAAACTCTTGGAATTAGTCAGTGTTCAGGAATGTTCATCATAGTTCTGGAGGTACTGGACCATGGTTTATAGCAGTGACCAGAGCTTAACCCCTTAAATCATAATGCCATACATGTAGAGCATTACGTGAAGGGAGCTAGCTGCTGCAGTGAGCCCGCTCCATACGCAGAAGGTGCTGGCTGTATAAGACATCACGTACCTGGCTGCAATGACAGGGAATGATGATCACACCAAACCCCATAATTTATATCCTCAGATGCCTCGATCAACAGCAATTGCTGGATCTCTAAGTTTAGGCAGAGGGATACCCCCGCTGCGAAATCACAGGGCTCTGATCGGTTACCATGACAGCCTAGGACCTGCTGGAGGTTTCCAGGCCTGCCATTGTAAGCTGCCTGCTAAGCTGTGCACGAGGCACAGCTCAGCAGGGGGCACATCAGAATGCCATTAACCCTAATAGATCTAATAGAATCCTCTGGATCACAGCTCTACACAACTCTGAGGCGGCACAGAGCTGTAAAAGCGTATATGAAGCCAGTGGTATCACAGGAGTCCTGGTAGTTCAGCAGCTCTGTTGATTTGTTCAGGAATCAGAAGGTTTAGGATTAACATTGCTGCAAGCTTCGGACATATAGGGGAGTGCTGCAGAAATGCATTGTTTATGTTCGTCTTTCTTCCTCTCTCTTGTCCTCTGTGTGTTTCTCTCATGTTCTCTCCTTCTCTCTGGGATTCTCTTTACTACCCTTTTCTTGCTTTCTATCTGTCTCTTCCTTTTCTTTCCCTGTTGTCCTCACTTGCTCGCTGTTTCACCTCTCTATTTCATTGTCTTTGTCTCCTCATTGTTTCTTTGTGTCCCTGTCTTATTTTCTTCTAGCAGAAGGACCCGGCTTTGCAAGAGTATATTTAATTTAATGTTTGTGTGTTAGGTTAAAAGATATCCACAGTGTTCTCCATCACAGTGACATCTACAGCATCCTGCCCCTTTTATAGTGGCCTCCACAGTCTCCTGTCCCCTTAACAGTGACCTCCACAGAAGCTGCCCCTTTAATAGTGAACTCCACAGTCCCCCGCATCCATGACAGTAACCTCCACAGTCTCCTTAACAATGATTTCCACAATAACCCATCCCATTACCGGTGACCTACACAGAGCTCCGTTCACTTAAAAGGTGACTTCCACAACACCCCACCCCCTTAACAGTGACCTATACAGCCACCCGCCCCTAAACACTGACCTCCATAGCAGACCATCCACTTAACTGTGACCTCCATCATTCCCTGCCCTCTTAACAGAGACCTCCATAGCGCTCTTCCCTTTAAAAGTGACTGCCACAGCACCCTGCTCCCTTAACAGTGACCCCCCACAGCAAATGCCCCTTTGATAGTGACCTCCACAGTCCTCTGCCCCCTTAACAGTAACCTACACAGTGCCTGCCTCTTTAATAGTGACCTCCACAGCATCCCACCCCTTTAACAGTGACCGCCCATTTATAGGTGACATCCACAGTACCCCATCTCCTTAACAGAATTGCCACAATAACCCGCCTCCTTAACAGTGACCTCTACAGAACTCTGTCTCTTAACACTGGCCTCCATAGAGAACCGTCCCCTTAACTGTGACCTAGACTGCACTCCACTCTAGGGTGGCCAGAGGTCCAGTTTTAAGCCGGACAGTCTGGCTTTTAGACTCCCTGTGCTTCGTCCGGCGCAGGGTCTGGACGGACGTAAGGATGTCCTTTTGAACAGCTCATGTTCATACAGCAGCACTGTGCAGTCTGAGCGTGAGCTTCAGGGAGAAAGTCACCCTCCCTCCAACCTCTGTACCTGACCTGCCGGCTGTGAAGTGGGAGGGGGTGTGGCCTAACTGGGTTGTGGCATGGCCTAACTGGAGCCAGGGACTGGGTTCAAAAGTCCATCTTTTGAGGGTGGTCTGAGTGGTCATCCTACTCTGCTTCTTTAACAGTATCATCCACAGCGCCCTGCCCCTTTAAAGCTGACCAGTAAATGCGACGGTGCGGATTCCTTTAGCGGACATACATATACATACATACATACATACATACATACATACACTCAGCTTTATATATTAGACTTTTCTCCTTTTCTCTCCCTTTCTTTCCCTATTTCTCTCTGTCTCTTTCTTTAACTATTCCTGCCACCATTTTTTTTTCTTTCTCTATCATAGCATGGTGGGAGTTGTAGTATTACAAAAGAAGAAGAGCTCAGGTTGCAGAGCGTTGACTTACACAATAATTCAACAAAGACCCATCAAACAGGAAAGACATCATGTATGGTACAGCAGAGCTGAAAATGTTTACATACCCTGCACTTCCTTGTATAAGGGTTTGGATCAAAGACTTTGCCTTTAGTTGAACTTTGCAAGGATTTTATCAGCAATAGGGGTTTCAGAACAAGTCTTACCAGATCCCGGGATCTTCGGTGCCCACAGCCCCCCCCCCCCCCCCCCTCAAGCTCCCCACCCAGCAGTACTGAAAAGCATTATTGTAAGAACTTATTTACATTACTATTATTCATCTTGAATAAAATTTCTGTTTCTGGGAAAGCTAGGTGACTAGCAACATGGTCGTCATTACAGCTCTTATATCCAGGGATTTAAAAGGGGTTGCATGCTATTGTAAAAACATGGCTGACTTCTTCCAGAAACAGCGCCACTCTTGTCTATAGGCTGTGTACGGTATTGCAACTCAGATTCATTACAGTGAATGTTGCTGAGCTGCAATACTAGATATAGCCTGTGGACAATAGTGGCGCTATTTCTGGAAGAAGGCCTCCGTGTTTCTCTGATCTCATACAATGACTTTAATTCAGCTTTCCCAGAAAGAGTCAGTCTTCTAGCAAAGTGAATGGTAGCTATAGTGGTCGTCACCCTGCTTTCCAAATAACCTGAATGGTTAGATTTGACTGTGGAAATGCAGTTCTATTAGTTGTCACTTAGTTCTTTTCCATATAGTGTTTTATCCACAGAGAGAAGAGGAAGACGTCCCCTTGGATGATAGATGAACAATGCAACCATATTCTACTTACATACATATTATACATCTTATCAATAGTCAATAATTTATTCAAAGTTAAAGGGGTTCTCCGAGTTATATATATTGATGACCTATCTTCAGGATAGGTCATCAATATCAGATCGGCGGGGGTCCGACACCCGGCATACAAGTCTATGGAAGCGATTCTTCCCATAGAAATAAATGGGGAGTTGAGGTGTAATTACACCTACTCACCACTACCCCTGTGTCGGCCAGCATGTAAACAATGAAGATGAGGCAGCGCTGATACGGTGCGCGCCTCCTCTTCAAACAGCTGATCGGCGGGGGTGCCGGGTGTCGGACCCCTGCCGATCTGATATTGATGACCTATCCTGAGGATAGGTCATCAATATATATATAACTTGGAGAACCCCTTAAAATTATAGTAAGCATTTATTTCATGGGACAGTGTCCCTTTAAGTGAGAATGACATTAATACTTGAAGGAAGGGGAGGCGTGCATAGAACAAAAGTGCTCCAGAAACAGAATCGAAACCAATGCCTGGAATGCTGGCCGGTGAGAATAGAAACCTAATTCATACAGAGTTACGCTTTCCCATAAATAAAACTCAATCCCTTTAGAAATGGAAAGTTCTTCAGATTTCTAATAGACTCTGTGCTGCAGTTCTTAAAGAACTCCCGCAAAAAATTTTATTCTCTGACCTGTTAGAAAGTTGCATGATATAATCTGTAGTTAATCCAATCTTCTCATCACAGACTGTAATTCTGAGTTATCCCCTCTCTTCTTATTGTAGCTGGGTCATGTGACCAACTCCCTGACCTCCAACTGACCCAGGACAGGAAGCCAGTAACTGCTCTATTCATTCCTATGAGACTGAAAGTGAGGCTCCCATAGGAATACATGGAGAATTAGACTTCCTGTCCACACATAAGTCTCTGTGTGAGTTGGTGGGTCTAATTCCTAGTCACATGACACAGACACACACACAAACAGCTGGAGCGCCGGAGGTTGCCTACCCCTGGTCTACACAATGCTCTGTGATGTAAAAGAGCCTGGATTCCAGACTGATATATTGTAGCAAACCTGCAGAGAGATGTGTGCAGCAGCTGCTGATACGTTTAGCACACAGTGCATTGTCCAGACTGGATATGTTTGCAGCGCGTTCGGCTACTCTCATACCATCCGGCAGGGCTCAGCAAATTCGCTTCCGTTACTGATAATACAACGTCTGCATCTGTTATAAACGGATCCGGTTGTATTATCTTTAACATACCCAAGACAGATCCGTCATGAACTCCACTGAAAGTCAATGGAGGACGGATCCGTGTTCTATTGTGTCAGAAAAAACAAATCCGTCCCCATTGACTTGAACTGTGGGATCCGCATGACGGATCCGCTTTGCTCCGCATCCCATGACGGAAAGCAAACCGCAGCGTGCTGCTCTGCGGTATGAGAATGGAATGGAAGGGATTTTGGAGCGCTCCATTCTGTTCGGTTTCGTTTTGTTCCCATTGACAATGAATGGGGACAAAACTGAAGCGTTTTTTTTTCCTGTATTGAGCCCTATGACGGATCTAATAGGGCACTGGATCGCCCCTCCTGTGACCATCGGTCCTTCATTTTCAGCCCTTGTTGAGCTTGAGGTGAGGCCTAGCGGTGTGGAGCAGTGCCTCCCTGGAGTAGTGGTGTGGCCTCTTGCATATTCCCAGCCTGGCCGCATCGCATGGTGCCTGGTCTCGGCCTGCTATATGCGGGATCCCGGTTTTGTGTGCCCTCTTGAGGAGGAAGAGGGTGCTGTGCTGGCTGTGAACTGCCCAGGCCGCCCTGGACCCACGGTCCTTGATTTGCACAAGGCGCTGGGGGCTCATCTCTACCACCACAGCCCATGAACACAAATCCCCTGTGAACGCTACCCTACATCTGGAGAAGACTCTGTGTGGAGGGGACAGTTTTCCTACCATTGTGGCCTACACAGCCCCTCCTGACCTAAGTGGACTATTCTTTGCATTAAGGTACTGCTGTTTTCCTTTAGCCTGTAGCTGACCAGTGGTGCCCCCTTCTCCATTTTTATTTCAACTGCATGGTTATCATTTCTGCTTTTTTCGGGGACTTACAGCTCCACCTACAGGTCACCTTAATGAATAATTTTTCACATTACTGTAATGTACCTCTATGGCTTCTTCTTTTCATGGAAATAATGATTATGGAGCGTAACCCCTGCTGACATGCTCTGCCCCATCCATGGCATGATTTTTTGAATCTTTTATTTTTTTTCTGTTGTTTTTTTTTCTCTATGGCTTAAATATACAGTATATCTATTCTAAACATGCCTACAAAGTTAATTAAAAAATAAAAAAAAACGCAAGGGCAATCTTCCTTCTGGCAAACTCTTCCGGAGCTTTTCCGCACTCCACAGCTGTCTGACATGGAGGGTCCTGACGCCCCAACTAGTACTGCACTAGTTCATTGCTACCATCTGAACCTGAGCCAGTGGAGGATTCTCCAGCCCCAGCCTTTGATCCTTCTGAACTCTATGCAAACATTAAGTCCCTTTTTACCACAGAACTGTCCAAGGCTGTGGCGGATTTTACTAAACATATTCAGGAACTAGGTTCTTTAGGGTCTGACTTGGAGAAGAAAGTAGATGAGGTGGTGGATGCCATGGAAATGGATAACTCCCGCCTGGGCAACCATGCACATAGACTGGAGGAGCTGTTTGGAAGATTTAGAAAACCGTAATCTCAGAGCCAATCTCATGGTTAAGAGGTATGCCGGAGTCCATTACAGGAGGAACGCCCAACCTGCGGCCCTCCAGCTGTTGCAAAACTACAACTTCCAGCTTTCCTGGACAGCCTACTGCTATCAGCCTGCAGCAGGGCATTGTGGGAATTGTAGTTTTACAATAGCTGGAGGGCTGCAGGTTGAGCATTCTGCTCACAATTCTTAATCCGTTCCAAGAACTACTGCACCAAGTGGACTCTAACATGTTCAGGATGGATCATGTTCATAGAGTTCTGGGATGTCCAAGGAATTCTAATGTTCCTCAAGACATTATATCAAAGTTGCACTACCTATCGGCGGTTCACAATTTACAAGCTCTTTCGGGGGTTGACTCTTCCATACTTCCGTACAAGATCTTGCTGATCTGGCTCTGGTCACTTTGGAAAAAACGAAGAGCGATGCGACCAGTGACTATGGCCCTTCAAAGAGCTCAAATACGCTATCGCTGGGGCTTCCTTTTCATGTAGCCTGCAAGACTGGAAATCATGACTACATGGTTAGGGATCCCAAGGAAGGTTTTGAAAAGTTTTCTCCATCCTTGTTATTATACCAATGAATATGTTTTAAAACGAAAAAAAATAAATAAAAAAAATAAAAGGATATGTCCACCTGGGGAACGATTTTTCTAATTCCCCGAGTGCAGTTAAAATAAAAAAAATAAGCAACTTTTCTGTAGTCTTTATTGAGAAATATTTTTTTTGTTTTTATTTTATTTTGTATTTAACCCCTTGGCGACAATGGACGTACCGGTACGTCATGGGCGCGAGGTACTTAGCGCAACAGGGCGTACCGGTACGTCATGCATGTTAACCCCCGCTGCTCAGTGCAGCGGGGTTAACATGCTTTGATGGCGGCTGTTAGACACAGCCAGCCATCCATAGTGAAGGCCTCGGGGGGTGCCGTGCACCCCCCATAATGGCGATCGCTGTGAATGGCTGGTCTATTCAGACCAGCCATTCACAGCAGGATCCGTGTACTCGGCGGGGATAGCGTTATTCTAGCGAATCCCCGCCGAGTGTCAGGGGTTAGGGGGGGGGTCAGGGTGTCCCCCCCGCCCCCCTGATTGGCTGTGGGCACATGGGTGGGCAGATGGGCGGCGGGGGGGAGACTTGTAATGTGCTGGCGGCTGCCGCGAGTGCCGCCCGCAATAATTTCTCAGGATGGCCGAGCGGTATTCAAGCAGAGTATCAGCATACAGCTGATACTCTGCTTGAAACTGCTGACATCGGTGCTGGCACCGATGTCAGCAGTTTAACCCCTTCCATGCCGCGGTCCGTAGGGACCGCTGTATGGAAGGGGTTAACAGGGAGGGAGCGCTCCCTCCCTCTCCCATCGGCGCTGCGGTGCGCTGGCAGCGCCGATGGTGTGGGCAGATGAGAGGGAGGAAGCTCCCTCTCCCTTCCATCGGGACGCTGCTCTGCTGTGGCAGCGTCCCGATGGTTACCATGGCAACCAGACGCTTTCGTCTGGCTTGCCATGGAAGCCTGTTCAAGCTCCTGCTAAAGGCAGGAGCTTGAACAGGCTATAAGAAAATACACTGCAGTACACTATACAGTGTACTGCAGTGTATTGTAAAATACCAGACCCACTGGTTCTTGAAGAACCAAGTGGATCTGAGTCAAGAAAGTGGAAAAACAAAGTTAAAAAAAAAGTTAAAAAAAAAGTTAAAAAAATTGCTTAAAAATAAAAAAACACACAATACATAAACATGTTAGGTATCGCCACATCCGTAACAACCCGCTCTATAAAATATTACATGAGATAGCCCCCCAGGCGAATGCTGTAAAAAAAAATTAAAAAAACTATGCCAAAATAGCCATTTTTTTCCCTCTTCCCTCACAAAAAGTGTAATAGCAGGCGATCAAAAAGGCATATTTACCCCAAAATGGTATCAATTCAACCGTCATCTTGTCCCGCAAAAACTATACCCTACCTGAGACAATCGCCTGAAAACTGAAAAAAATATGGCTCTCTGAAAATGGCAACACAAAAAAATATTTTATTCTGTTCAAAAATGCATCTAATGTGTAAAACTTTCCAACAATAAAAAAGTTGGACATATTGGGTATCGCTGCGTCCGTAACAACCTGCTCTATAAAAATATTACATGAGATGGCCCCCCAGGCGAATGCTGTAAAATTTAAAAAAAAAAAAAACTATGCCAAAATAGACATTTTTTTCCCCTCTTCCCTCACAAAAAGTGCAATAGCAGGCGATCAAAAAGGCGTAATTACCCCAAAATGGTATTAATTCAACCGTCATCTTGTCCCGCAAAAACTGTACCCTACCTGAGACAATCGCCCGAAAACTGAAAAAAATATGGCTCTCTGAAAATGGCAACACAAAAAAAAAATTTTATTCTGTTCAAAATGCATCTAATGTGTAAAACTTTCCAACAATAAAAAAGTTGGACATATTGGGTATCGCTGCGTCCGTAACAACCTGCTCTATAAAAATATTACATGAGATGGCCCCCCAGGCGAATGCTGTAAAAAAATTTTTTTAAAAAACTATGCCAAAATAGCCATTTTTTTCCCTCTTCCCTCACAAAAAGTGTAATAGCAGGCGATCAAAAAGGCATATTTACCCCAAAATGATATCAATTCAACCGTCATCTTGTCCCGCAAAAACTGTACCCTACCTGAGACAATCGCCTGAAAACTGAAAAAAATATGGCTCTCTGAAAATGGCAACACAAAAAAAATATTTTATTCTGTTCAAAATGCATCTAATGTGTAAAACTTTCCAACAATAAAAAAGTTGGACATATTGGGTATCGCTGCGTCCGTAACAACCTGCTCTATAAAAATATTACATGAGATGGCCCCCCAGGCGAATGCTGTAAAATTTTAAAAAAAAAAAAAACTATGCCAAATAGACATTTTTTTCCCCTCTTCCCTCACAAAAAGTGTAATAGCAGGCGATCAAAAAGGCGTAATTACCCCAAAATGGTATTAATTCAACCGTCATCTTGTCCCGCAAAAACTGTACCCTACCTGAGACAATCGCCCGAAAACTGAAAAAAATATGGCTCTCTGAAAATGCAACACAAAAAAAAAAATTTTATTCTGTTCAAAATGCATCTAATGTGTAAAACTTTCCAACAATAAAAAAGTTGGACATATTGGGTATCGCTGCGTCCGTAACAACCTGCTCTATAAAAATATTACATGAGATGGCCCCCCAGGCGAATGCTGTAAAAAATTTTTTTTAAAAACTATGCCAAAATAGCCATTTTTTTCCCTCTTCCCTCACAAAAAGTGTAATAGCAGGCGATCAAAAGGCATATTTACCCCAAAATGATATCAATTCAACCGTCATCTTGTCCCGCAAAAACTGTACCCTACCTGAGACAATCGCCTGAAAACTGAAAAAAATATGGCTCTCTGAAAATGGCAACACAAAAAAAATATTTATTCTGTTCAAAAATGCATCTAATGTGTAAAACTTTCCAACAATAAAAAAGTTGGACATATTGGGTATCGCTGCGTCCGTAACAACCTGCCCTATAAAAATATTACATGAGATGGCCCCCCAGACGAATGCTGTAAAAAATTTTTTTAAAAAAACTATGCCAAAATAGCCATTTTTTCCCCTCTTCCCTCACAAAAAGTGTAATAGCAGGCGATCAAAAAGGCGTAATTACCCCCAAAATGGTATCAATTCAACCGTCATCTTGTCCCGCAAAAACTGTACCCTACCTGAGACAATCGCCCGAAAACTGAAAAAAATATGGCTCTCTGAAAATGGCAACACAAAAAAAAATATTTTATTCTGTTCAAAAATGCATCTAATGTGTAAAACTTTCCAACAATAAAAAAGTTGGACATATTGGGTATCGCTGCGTCCGTAACAACCTGCTCTATAAAAATATTACATGAGATGGCCCCCCAGGCGAATGCTGTAAAAAAAATTTTTTTAAAAAACTATGCCAAAATAGCCATTTTTTTCCCTCTTCCCTCACAAAAAGTGTAATAGCAGTCGATCAAAAAGGCGTATTTACCCCAAAATGGTACCAATGAAAACCTCACCTCATCCTGCCAAAAAATGAGCCCCCACATAAGACAATAGCTCAAAAAATAAAAATCAATGGCTCCCGCAAACCACTCCATCAAAATCTGTGTTGTAAAATCCATATGGCGCTCCTTCTGCTCTGAGTCCTGCCATGTGCCCCACACCAGTTTACCACAACATATGGGGTGTTGCTGTATTCAGGAGAAAATGTGTAACAAATTATGGGGGGCTTTTTTCCTGTTACCCCTTATGCAAATAAAAAAAATTGGGGCTAAAGCAACATTTTATTGGAAGAAAAAAATTTTCATTTTCACAGCCAAGTGTTTCCAAATTCCGTAAAATGCTTAGGGGGTCAAAGGTGGCCATACCCCCTTAATATATTCTTTGAAGGGTGTAGTTTCAAAAATGAGGTCACTTTATGAGGGTTTCCACTGTAGGGGTACGTCAGGGTCTCTCAATTACAAAATGGTGGCCTAAAAACTATTCTAGCAAATTTTGCCTCCAAAATCCGTTATGGCGTTCCTTTCCTTCTGACCACTGCCACAAACCCATAGAGACGTTTACCACCACATATGGGGTATTTCTGTAAACTGCAAAATCAGAAGCAATGTAAATTGAGGTTAGTTTGCTGTTAACCCTTGCTATGTTGCAAGAAAAAAATATTAACATGAATAATCTACGAAAAAAGTGAAATTTTGAAATTTCACCTCCATTTTCCATTAATTCTTGTGGAACACCTCAAGGGTTAACAAAGTTTGTAACAGCAGTTTTTATAATTTGAGGGGTGTAGTTTCTAAAATGGGTCATTTATGGTGGGTTTCATTATGTAAGCCCCTCAAAATCACTTTATATCTGCATTGCGTGCTAAAAAAAAATGGTTTTGGAAAATTTGGTGAAATTTGAAAAATGGCTTTTAAACTTCTAAGCCTCCTAACGTCCTAAAAAAGTAAAATGATGTTTACAAAATGATGCCAAACATAAAGTAGACATATGGGGAATGTAAAATAATAACTATTTTGGAGGTATTACGGTGTATTTTGAAAGTAGAGAAATTGAAATTTGGAAATTTGGAAATTTTTCAGAATTTTTGGTAAATTTTGGATTTTTTCATAAATAAGGGTGAAATATACTGACTCAAATTTATGACTGTCATGAAGTACAATGTGTCACGAGAAAACAATCTCAGAATGGCCTGGATAAGTAAAAGCGTTCCAAAGTTATTACCACATAAAGTGACTCATGTCAGAATTCAAAAATTTGGCCCAGACATTAAGGCCAAAATGGGCTCTGTCCTCAAGGGGTTAAGCACTGCTAACACCATATTTATAAAACATATTACACAGGATTAACACCACCCGCCCCCACCCTATGGATGCCAGCTAGAAAAAGAGAAAAAAACACAAAAAACAGCTCTTATCTACAACCCGTCCACAAACACCAGACTTTATTGATTTCTTGTTTAATGCTAATTATAATGTAATCCATGCAAGATACACTTATATCTCTTTCCCATTTCCTTCACTTTTAAAGGGAACCTGTCACCTCAAAAACACATATAAAACCACCTGCATTACCTCATAGTGGTCCCCAGTCTGTTAATAATCATAGGTTTGATCCTGTAGTCTGATGCTCCATAGATTCAAAAAAATGATGTTTTAAGCGCTATCTTGCTGGTCAGCCTGACGTCAAGGGGGCAAGTCAAGGTAGGCACGCCCCCTAACCGTCCCCACTTTTGTGAGATTGACAGCCTGCAGTGCGGATCGGACACCCGCCAATCTGATATTGGCCTGATATAATCCTGAGAATAGGCCATCAATAGAAAGAGCCCAATAGAATAGAATCAATAGAAGAGAACACCTTTAACCACCGATACGTATTTTCACAGCGGTCACTAAGGGGCCTTAGGCTGGGCCGCCACACTGCATGGGCCCTGCTCTAACAGTCCGGACCGTCAGGAGTGCTCATCCGGGCTGTTTAACACTTTACATACAGCGGGCAATGGCACCCGCCACATGTAATGTGGTGACAGAGGGAGCGGACTCCCTCTGTCCCCCATCGGCACCCAGTGTCGGACTGGGGTACCTAGGGCCCACCGTACAAGATACATTCATTCATACATAAGCTGGTTCAGGTTCTATACATTGAATATATGTATGTAGTGCAGTAAAATCTATAGTGTTATGTGCCACTTGTGCAGGGGGTGGGAGACTAGGGGCCCACCCTGCTCAGGGGCCCACCTGGGAATTCCCATGTACCCCTGTGGGCCAGTCCGAGCCTGTCGGCACCCACAAATGCCATTGCGAGTGCCGATGTGTGGGAAGGCTGCCTTCATAGGCCCCAGACCAGCCTTGAGTAATTTCCAGCAGGCTGCGCCTCTTTGGTGCAGCCTGCTGGTCAATGTTAGAATACCACTGACATTAAAATGTAATGCACTATAGGGATAAAGCATTGCATTTTAAAAGCAATCAAAATGCTGTTTGCTATAGTCCCTTTGTGGGACTATTAAAGGGTTATTCCCATCTTAGACAATGGGGGCATATCACTAGGATATGCCCCCATTGTCTTATAGGTGCGGGTCCCACCGGCTGGCTTGGCTATTTCTGTCGGCTACATAGAAATGAATGGGAGCAGTGGCCGCGCATGTGCAGTGCACCCTCCTTTACTTTGGGGGCTACGTTATAGGTGCGGGTTCCAGAGGTGGGACCCGCACTTATAAGACAATTTAGACAATTGTCTAAAATGGGAATACCCCTTTAAGTGGTGAGAAAAAAAATTTATTTATTTTTATTTATTCAATAAAATCAAAAAAATTCCATAAAAAAACGCTTTTTTTTCCATTGAAAATACACTTTTCAGTGAAAAAAATTGCATAAAAAATCTCCCCCACCTGTTTGGTATTTTACGTAAAGACCCACACTACATAAATGTCGTGTAAAGTATACCCTACAGTGAACATCGTAAAAAAAAAAAAAAATTACAGAATTGCTAATTTATTCTTAGTTATCACTGAAAAAAACATAATAACAAGCGATCAAAAAGCGTAATGTTCTCTAAAATGATACCAATCAAAAATACAAGTCGTCCCGCAAAAATCAAGGCCTCACACAACTCTGTGGAAAGAAAAATAAAAAAAGTTATGGGTCTTGGGAAGCGGCAATTCAAAAACATTTTTTTCCTTTAAAAAAAGCACAAAAAGTGCAAAAAGTAGTAAAACATAAAAAAAACTATATGTATTTGGCCTCGCTGTAATCTTACTGACCCAGAGAATAAAGATATTATGTAATTTATACCGAAAAATGAATGCCGCCAAATTTAATAAGGTAAAAAACGCCAGTGGCAGAATTTGATGTTTTTTCCCATCTCCCTCCCAGAAAGAGTTAA